>JAOTQJ010138302.1:0-158316 GCA_025642045.1 Solanum sejunctum | reverse complement strand
AAGTAGGTGACTAACCTACTAGATTATTAAGTCATACAATAACCTCAATTATTTTACTTAGTATAGGGTTAATATATTCTCAATTTAACACCAACACATATACATCCTCAACCCTCTTAAGCATTTAGACTCACATATCGCCCGTTAAGACGAGATACAAGCACTTTCAAGAATTGACGCTAATCTGACCCAACAATAATATGATTCATTTACATATAATTAGTAGCAAAATGTAGGGTGTTACATCCTCCCCCCTTAGGAACATTCATCCTCGAATGTTAGCATAATTGGGTAGGTTGACCAAGTATAAACCTTTATTTAAACAAACCTTTAACAATATACTAATTATTGAATCACATGTACCTCATAGTGTTCCAATTCTTCTTGTTGGGCATCCTTTTTAGCTTTAGACAAATGAGGGTATCTGGACTTCATCGCGTCCTCGGCCTCCCAGGTTATCTCCTCTGCTTGCTGATTTCTCCAAAGTACCTTCACTGAAGCTATTTCTTTATTTCTTAGCTTCCTAGCCTGACGATCTAGAATAGTAGTAGGTTCCTCTTCATAGGTGAGATCTTTTGTAACCTGCACATCTTCAATAGGAGTGATACGAGATGGTTCACCTATGCACATCCGAAGCATTAATATATGAAAAACTGGATGAACCATTAAAAGTTCTTGGGGTAACTCCAGCTCATATGCAACCTGCCCAATTTTCTTACTAATTTTATATAGCCCTATGTAACATGGACTTAGTTTTCCATTCTTACCAAACCTTATAACTCCTTTCATTGGAGACACCTTTAAAAATACCCAATATCCTACTGAAAATTCTAACTCTCTACACCTAGCATCCGCATATGATTTGTGACGACTTTAGGCTGTTTATAGTCGTTGCTGTATTAGCTTAACTTTTTCCTTGGTTTAGTGCACTAGATCTGGCCCAAGCAAGGTTGTTTCTCCTACTTCAAACCATCCGATTGGTGATCTACACTTCGTTCCATACAAAGCTTCATAAGGTGTTATCTTGATACTTTAATGGTAGCTATTATTATAGGCAAACTTAATAAGTGGCAAATGATCCACCCAACTGCCTTTAAAATCCAATGCATAAGCTTACAACATATCTTCAAGTGTCTAAATGGTGCATTCTTCTTGACTATCTGTTTGAGGGTCGAAAGATGTACTCAAATTCACTTGTGTACCCAAACTCCTTTGGAACGACTTCTAAAACCTCGCAGTGAATTGAGTCCCTCCGTCAAATATAATGGAGATTGGGACTCCATATAGCCTCACTATCTCTTTAAGGTAAAACATGGCATACTCCTCCGCTATATAATCACTCCTGACAGGTAGAAAATGTGCTGAGATTGTGAGCCTATCAACTATTACCCATATGGAGTCAAACTTTTGAAATGTGCTAGGCAAACCGATAACAAAGTCCATATTGATCATATCCCATTTCCAAGTTGGAAGTTCTATACACTACATAAAACCTCCTGGCTTTTGGTGTTCCACCTTACTTGTTGACAATTTGAATATTGAGCTACAAATTCTGTAAGGTTCTTTTTCATGCCTTCCCACCAAAACACTCCCTTTAGGTCATGGTACATCTTAGTCGATCCTGGATGTATAGAATATCAGGAATGGTGGGCTTCTTCCATTATCCTTTTTCTTAAACCATCAATATCAGGCACACATAATCTATTTTAGTGTAAAGTACTCTATTTTGTGTAAGGTCAAAGCCCTTTATCATACCCTGACTCACTTTTGCTTAAGCTCTCGTATAACAGGATCCTCGAACTATTTTTCTTTTACCTCCTTTACTAACGATGACATCGCTGCATTTTTTACGATAAACCCTTCCTTTGGAGTTTCAAAAAGGCAAACTCCCAAATTTGCTAGTTGACATAGATCCTTAGCCACCCCTTAACTAACCATGGCCTGATCACCAGTAGTTATAACTACCTTATGACTCAGAGCATCGGCTACCATATTTGCCTTCCCAAGATGGTATAGTATATCAACATCATAATTCTTTATCAGCTCTAACCATCTTCATGGTCTTAAGTTTAGGTATTTCTGCTTAAAGATGTATTCCAAACTCGTATGATCTATATATATGTCAATATGAACCCCATATAAATAGTGGCGCCATATTTTCAAGGCAAATACAACAGTTGCTAATTCAAGATCATGAGTTGGGTAATTCTCCTCATGTGGTCGTATCTGTCTGGATGCATAAGCAATTACTCTACCATGTTGCGTTATCCTAAGCCAACTCCTAAAGCATCACAATATACTGCATACCCCTCAGTGCTTTCTGGAAGTACTAGCATAGCTGCAGAAGTTAGCTTATTTTTCAGTTCCTGGAAGTTCCTTTCACATGCATCATTCCGTTGGAACTTGGTTGCCTTATGTGTCAACTTTATTAAAGGTGCAAAAATGGAAGAAAAACCTTTAACAAACCTTCTGTAATAACCTGCCAAACCTAGGAAGCTCCAAACTTCCGTAGGAGTCATTGGCCTTGGCTAATCTTTTACAGCATCTATCTTTTGTGAATCAACACTTATTCCCTCCTCAGACACAATATGACCTAAGAATGCCACTTTTTTTAGCCAAAATTCACATTTAGAAAACTTTACATACAACTGTCGATCACGAAAAACTAGCAGCACTTGTCATAAGTGATTTGCATGGTCCTCTTGTGACCTTGAGTATACCAAAATATCATCTATAAATATGATCACGAACACATCCAAGAATGGATTAAATACCCTGTTCATCAGATCCATAAAAATTATCGGTGCATTTGTTAGCCCAAATGACATAACAAGAAATTCAAAGTGACCATACCATGTTCGGAAAGCAGTCTTAGGTATATCTTCCTACTTTACCCTCACTTGGTGATACCCTGATCTCAAATCAATTTTTGAAAAGCATTTGGCACCCTGTAACTGATCAAATAAATTGTCAATCCTAGGGAGGGGGTATTTGTTCCTAATTGTCACCCTATTCAATTGTCGATAGTCGATACACATTCTCAAGCTGCCATCCTTTTTGTGCACAAACAACATTGGTGCACCCCAGGGAGACACGCTAGGCCTTATAGAAACCTTCTCCAATAAGTGTTTTAGTTACTCTTTTAATTCAAGCAACTCTACTGGGGCCATTCTATATGGAGGGATAGAAATGGGTTGAGTATCAGGAAGTAAGTCAATACCAAAATCTATTTCTCATTCAGGAGGTAATCATGGGAGTTCTTCAGGGAACACATCAACAAACTCATTCACTAACGGTACTGATTGCAGAGTTGGAGATTTTGCCTCCAAATCCCTTACTCAAACTATATGACATATATACCCCTTAGATATCATCTTTCTAGTTAAAATAAGAGATAAACTTCCCCTTTGGTGCCCCAACATTACCTTCCGATTTAAGGACTACCTCATTCGGAAAGTGGAAGTACACTTTCTTAGTTCGGCAATCCACAGTGGCATAGAAAGAAGATAACCAATCCATACCCATTATGACATCA
Organism: Solanum sejunctum; assembly: GCA_025642045.1. Classification (NCBI taxonomy): domain Eukaryota; kingdom Viridiplantae; phylum Streptophyta; class Magnoliopsida; order Solanales; family Solanaceae; genus Solanum; species Solanum sejunctum. Next base: position 154,781 of record JAOTQJ010138302.1, on the reverse strand, counting down.
AATTCTACCATTTATAACTCAATAAGGTCAGCCAATGTGTAATGGTTACAAACAGTTACTACACAATCATAATAAACCCTTCTAGATATAATATATTCACCAATTGGTGTAGACACCTCAAATGGTTTATTCAATAATTTAGGTATTCTCTTAATCTTCCCAGCAACTAGAGGGTAATGTATGATAGCATAGAAGTAGGGTCAATTAATGCATTTACATTATGAGAGAAGATGGACAGTGTACCTGTAACCACATCAAGTGAAGCTTCCAAATTTTGTCGACTCCCCAAAAGCATAAGTGCAATTTTGGACCTCGCTAGAGTTAGCTGCCCCTCTAACACCTCTACCACGACACATAGGTATTTGTTGAACCCTACCTAATAGATGAATTATTGATGATGATGCAACATCTGACCCAATAGATTGTGCTATATCGCCCATACGCCTCCTTAGGCAATCTTTCATTATGTGCCCTGGCACACTGCACCAATAGCAACCATCTATCCCAATACGACATATACCAGATGATTTCTTGCACACTATTTACAAGGCTGCCTAGAAGTTATTAGCTGGCTTGCTGATCCCCCTGTTGTTCATGTACCTTGACCCTTACCCCATTGACCAAACTGGTTACTTCTAGACCCCTGAAGTTGTGGTGGAGCACTTGCTACAGAATAGGAAAATGATGGTCTAGGCAATCTATTAGAAAACCAAGGCCTAAACTCACCTTGTGATAGTGTAAACTGCCTTGAAGATTTGGTCCTCTTAGATTACGCCCTTTCCGACTCCTATGTCCTCCTTCTTTGCCTCTGGTCCTCCAATTTTTACGCAAAAGCTTGCATCCTTGCTATGTCTATGCCTTTATTCAAGGAAGCAATAGTACAGTCTCTGACTAGATACGTATCCAATCTATCCACATATCGATGAACTCTATCTGCCATAATAGCAACCACATTAGGAGCATACCTTGATAGGGAATTAAATTGGAGGCTATACTCCCTCATGCTCATATTCCCCTAGTGGATATTCAAGAATTAATCTGCACCAGCCTCTCATATCTCCAATGGCAAGTAATGGTCAAGAAAGGCCTCCTTGAACTCCTTCCAGGTAGTCGGAGGTGCATCTACATCTTTGGGCTGCTTCCACGCTTCATACCATCCACAACCTTTAACCGATATGCTGCTAACTCAACAACTTCTGTACCATTGATATGCTTAACATCAAAAATGCGCTGAATCTAATCAATGAAGTTTTGGGGATCTTCATTAGGATCAGACCTAGTGAAGGCCGGAGGGTCCAAATTAAGGATGTCACGTATCCTCGTACCAGCTGCCCTATTTGCACCTAGAACTGAACCTTCCTATTTTTGTCCTTGGCCAACAACTATACGAGTAAATAGTTCAACCGTATTCCTCAGATCCTGTACTGTAGCATCAATAGGTGGTTCTATGGGAATTTCACTATTCTTGTGTTCATCAGGAGCTGAAAGGATTAAAGATGCACGTGACAGAGACTCATCTTGAGCCTTATTTCGTTGTCTCATATGACTAGGCAAACTAGCCCTAACTTCTACTGGCTTTCCTCTACCTTTGTTCTCCCTAGTTTCTGGGATACTTGCTCGCTGTAAAAACAATTCAGGAGTTAGACATAATTCACCTAGTTCTATGACATGATTGAAGAATGAAAGAAAATTAACAACTCCTAGATGCCACGTAGCCTCCTGATTATAAATGTGGTGCACAACACATCAATAAACAAGACTCTACATTGACACGACTTTGTAGACTCCCTAGAATGACCTGCTCTGATACCACATCTGTCACACTCCAAGTTGCCGTTATTGCGGACTAGCACCCGCTGCTGATAGGTATTAGGAGAACCAACCTATATCTATGCAGTTTGTATATATATTATGAGAAATTTTTATGTTTGGCATACTTGTAAGAAGATAAACGATATTAACAAGCTAAAAGGAGATACATATAGGTAGGCCATTGGGACCACAGTGTCTAAGTAAGAGAGATGACCACACTTTAACTTTACATTGTCTACAAAGCCTCTAGCAAGAAAAAATATCTGCAAATATTTGAGATAGGCTTCGTCTGAATGATAATATGAACATAGAAGATCTAAACACACACAAAGCTCCGAACCAACCTAGAGCTTGGTAACAACAAATGAATGTCTTGTACTCTACTGGGGAGATCTACTAGCACCTGCACCTGCAGCATGAAATGCAGGTCCCCCAGAAGGGACTCAGTATGAGATAATATACCAAATATATAAGGAAAAAAATACAGTACTTGAAATATAACACAAATAAAACTATGCACTGATAGCGGATAAGAGACCACCTTTAATTATACTTTGGGATCGAGTACTTTATGTTCTTTATATTACTTTACCTTTACTATATAATCTGTGCACATCATGTACTATAAATGTCCAGACGATAAGTGGTAAACTGTATCGGGATTGTCCCTGGCTAGGTTTTTCCTAAACTCCATGGGCTACCACCCATGATAAGATTTTTCCTGGATTGGTGATTCTTTCACCCCTTGGGATATGGGATTGCCCTTGGCTAAGTTCTTCCTTACCCCCTTGGGGTACCACCCGTGATAGGGTCGTCCCTGGCTAAGTGATTCTTCCATCCCTTGGGATACCACCCATCAAAATATTATATGCTTTATCTTTCAATTACCTTTGAGATTATTCTTTTGGTGGTCATAATATTAGAGCTAGAAGGCCATATATGCAGCATGTGACATGTAAATAATTGTACAAGACATGACGTCAATAAAAAGAGTATGTTACACAAACAGTGAAATGCGTATGAAATGAAACAATCATGCACTTTGTTGGCAAAAAGAACTCATGTACTTGTTATCTACGTGTGTATGTAGATTTGAATGTAACTACATATATAGAAGCATATGAACGTCTGAAATATTGAAGGTACGGCTGATTGTCATGTTGGTGTAGACAAATGCCTTTGCTTACCGAAGGATCTATGTTTCATGCCAAGTGATACGAAATCAAGTAGCCTTACAAACCTCATTGTATGACCTCGTTACTACCTTGGAGTGGCTGTGGTTTCCCTCAAATATTTAGCTATAGTATATTACTTAATAATACTAATATTAGCATCAACAAAATACTTCTAGGCAATCTAATATCATAAAAATGATCACACGGACAATAAGCTTTTAACTAACGACGAAAAGACGATTCTTCAATATTTTCACTTATAAACGTATTTTATAACAACTATTATTATAAACATGTCATGTATATCTTATTATTAGACCCATAATAGTCCTGAAACAGCCCACAGAACCCAACACATATCAATTCTTCATAACATACAAGCAAGCGGCATAACGTTGCATCCTTTCACCACACTTCGACGACAACAAATCCCAAACTTGTTTTAACTTTACTAAAATTGCATCCAACATTTTTTTTAAAAGTAAAACCAATATTAAATTAGTCCAAAACTAGTCCTAAAATAGGTGAAAGTCGTGGAACAACATATTACAATGTTTAGCTTCCAAGTTTCTTTTAAGAGTAAAATTACGATGTTGTACAACAAGTCATCTTTGTGGACTGTAAAAGTGGTGCAACAGCATAATCACATGACTAATAACTTATATATTGTTAGAACATAAGTCTTACTTCATAATTCAGTCAACCAATTAAGAGAAAATCCTCTTTAACAACAAGAAACGTTCACAAAAATACTTAGGACACATGTTGTCCAGAATTTTCAGCATAACATAATAGCATATACATCTTGTTTTGCATAAAGAAACCATGATAGCAATAACTATAACTTAAAACATGTTAACAACATCAAGTTATCTTAATAATATAGAAGTCACCAAAATAAAAGGCTAGTGTGCAGCAACTTTCTGGACACAAGCTGTCCAGAATTTCTAGCAAATTTCCAGCAAAGATACTATCATATACTTCTTGTTTTTCATGAAGAAATCATACTAAATATACAATTATAATTGCTTAACTTTGCCTTATATGTTCTGGATTCCCTTCAAAAGCCTTAGCCAATTGAGTTTGCATCTTGGTGAAGTGAATTATAGAGAAGACAAAACACTTTAAGAAAGCTAAAACTTTATTTCCTAGTGGAATGAATTAGTGCTGCACTTAACAAGTTTTTAAAGATTGATATTGGCCATATTTACTTTCCACTTTTGATATGATATTTACACCCATTAATGGTCTATTATTGTAGAATCTTATGCTCTAAAATTGGGCTTAATTGGGTCTCAAATATGAAGGACCCTCGCTGCCAATTTTCAGCTTTGTTCTTAGTTTGTTTTGGGTGCAAATGGCCAAGTTGTTTGTAGTGTACTTATTGAACATTTTTAAATTCTTATTGGACTGAAATTAAGGTCTATTTATGATACTAAAACATAGGCAAAAGTTACATCCTTAACACAGAATTTATTCGTAATCGAACTTGAACCAATTCGGTATTGAGCCTCGTCTTTGTTTAGCTATCAATTTTATGCTAAGAAAGTAGGTGACTAACCTACTAGATTATTAAGTCATACAATAATCTCACTTGTTGTACTTAGTACAGGGTTAATATATCCTCAATTTAACAGCAACACATATATACACCCTCAGCCCTCTTAAGAATTTAGACTCACATATTGCCTATTAAGAGGAGATTCAAGCACTTTCAAGAATTGACGCTAATTTGACCCAACCATAACATGATTCATTTACATAGAATTAGTACATGAAAAATGTGGGGTGTTATATCTAGTTTATCCCCTGAGTTCATATTCATCATTATTATTTTCAATGTTGTTAGTTAGAGAGGGGACAGAATTGAGAGTGCACAAATTTGTTGTAGTATTTGGAGGTTCCTCACTAGAAGTAGTATTAAACTGGACTCCAAGAGGATTAATAACCATAGGATCATCCACCAATATAAAATTCTTATAGTTACTGCTTTATGAGTATTCCCATTATCATCAGAAATCATCTCGGCAGATTTAGAGACATCTTTTTTCTTCTAAGCTTATTTTTCCTTTTGGTGCCACTAAAATAGCAAAGGACCGCATATATTTGGCCATACCACCCTTCTACATATGTTTATCTGGATTGCTATTCTGAGCTTAAATAGGTTTTTACTTTGACATTATTGGCCTCTCATAGTGGTAGTAGGAGTTTGGAGGTTACAATTTTTGTTATCCCCCCTCCCCTTTGGACCCTCTTCCTGCACATTAGTGGTTTCCTTTTGTCTTACCATCCTCCCACCATTAACTACAGCAGCAGAACTAGACATAATATCAGAGAGATTCTGGTGATTGGTTAAAATAACATAACTTTGCATAAGCCCAATAGAAGGGGTGGGGGGTTGATCTAGGACAACTGGATCAAGATCCTTATCATTAGATGCAAGCAAGTTAATACATTTGGTTATTGGATCATTCTGCTGAGTGGTAGGATTGTTCTTGTTATGTTGATTAGCATTTTGTTATCCTTGCTCTTACCTTTTTTTTTTGCTTGACTTCTTCTTTTGCAGTTTCTACTGATCATTCTTAGGAGTAGTTTTCCTATTCACTTTCATCGTATCACCATGAAGATTATGTTGTTGTTGTAGTGACCCAAGCCTAGGGCCTAGACTTGACATTGGGAGCAGGATCTCCGGAAGACCCAAACGGGCCTCTTAGCATATCAATCTCACATCCTTGGTTATGGAAGGAAAATAAGCATTTCAAGATAAAGTAAAAAAGAAAGCGGGACTAAGGGAAGTCTTTGATAATCACAAAAGCAATGAAGAGTCATGCTCGTAACATAAATACATCATAGTATCTAACAACACCTCTAACTTAGAATGGAGCAGGGGCCAAGACACTATCTGGGATCATCCTCATAATAACAAGTGTTCAATATAAAGATCTCTCAACAAAGCAAGAGTAACTTAGATATTGTCCTCAGACTTGAGGACTCACTAATGCTTTTTTCCAAAGTAATGAGCCAGCCATATGGAGAAGGATGAGCAAAAAGAGCTCTGGTCCCTATATTGTAATATCATGTAGTCATATAGTATGCGTTAGTATATGTTAATGTACTAAGTATGTGTGGTGCATTTCAACAAAGATATAAGCCAATATACTCAAAATGCATAATCATAAGCAATGGATATATAATCTCAGTATGGCATGCATAATTAGTGCTTGTAATAAGACATTCTTGTAAATCAATCAACTTGCATAATATACCATACATACATGAGAAGTGATCTTAATTGACATCAGTAAGATCAAGCGAGCTATAACTTAGAATTCTGATGATTACCCCTCATCGATAAATAGTTGGTCTGCTTGCTAAGGTAAACCATATTTTACCTTATGGGAATATGACCCATTTCATATGAAGTAACCCTCTTTATGGGAATATGACCAATTTCGAGAAGGATTTCATGGTAAATGAACTAAATGGATCCATTAGATAGCAAGAGTAATGTATAATCCTATGTTGGCACATAGTTTGAGGATGGAGTATGGAGCTTTAAAGATAGTCCAAATCGATACCCCATCCATCGGTGCTAAGCCAAATCCCATGGAATACTTGAATTATCATACTTTAATCATCAAAAGTACCTTGTAAGAACATGTCTTGAGATGCTCATAAACATACTCGACATCGCATAGCGACCTTAACTTGAATATGAGAGTAGATAATAAAAATACATGAACCCATGCTTTATAATGAATGGCCCAAAAGAGGTAAGAATCTTGAAAATAGTGTTAAGCTTGATACTTGTTAAATCATGGATATTTTTCATGATTCAATACATGCTTGAAAGACCTTAATCATTACATAGTCACTTGACTTATAAATCATGTAATAGATTATTAATAACTTGAGAATTCTTGTCATGTCATTTTATCAAACACATGGTGGGTTCATGATGCGTGTTCAAAATTTTGCAATTTAAAAGTGAAATAAGGTGAATAAACTCAACGCAATTCAACTCACCAACATGTAGTAAAACCCTCATGTAGGGTACCTTGAATTCCATTACAAAAGCTCATGATAATTCATAGTTTCATAACTCAAAACATGAATAGTTTGAATAGACAAAATAAATTCGTGGAGTAAACTTGAAATAGATATTCATGGATAATCAATCAATAGTTGATAAAACTCCAACATGATTTATAGTCATATTTCATAGTAAAAGATACCTATAGATAATACAACTTGAAACCATGCAATTTTCATGAAAAGAGAAAATTGGGCTCAATGGGTGAAAGGACCCATGGTTGAAGATCCACATACCATAAACCTTGAATTCCTTGACGTGAACATGAAGTAGACTTAGAGATTGAAATGAGTAATCGAATCCCAAAATTAAGCTTGAAATCCTTAGATTTGAATGAAAGAATTGATAGACTTAGAGAGGTTTGAGAGAGGGTTTTGTGAGTTATAGAGTTGAAAAATGGCTAAGCATGGGTGACTTCACTTTTAAGTAGGTATGGGGCTATGACCCTAATGCCCTTGGGAGAATTAAGAAAAACCAAGGAAAATATTGCACTGGTCTGCACTCCTGGCACATCACGGCTAGGGCACAGATAGCCATTGGAAATCATAAAATTAACAAAAATTATTTTTTGCTACAGGTCCTCTAAAATCTGGGTTATACCCATTCCCCATCCAATTTTGCTCTCTGATCGAGAATCTAAAGTTGAATTTCTAAAATAACACACGAATTTTGAGATATATGAAAATTATGATTATGGGGTATTCAGAAGCACATAAGGGTCGTTTTATTATATCCCCCTTGGGAACATTGATCCCCAATGTCAAAGAAACATGCATAAGAGAAGTAATTATGAAGATTTAAGCACGACGTGAATGCAACAAATGCATTTAAACATCATTTTTCAAAATCTAAACATGAATGTCAAAAACCACCATAAACTTGTAATCACAAACATGAATGTATGCAAAATCACATGAGGAATGAAATGAAGACTTGAAATCATAGATAGGACTTAAATTATTACCTTTGGATCAAGTAGGATAGAAGAAATAAATGTATCATGTTTTCATGTCCACATCGTCTTCCCATATGGCACTTTCTACTTGTTGATTTCTCGGAAGGACCTTGACGGAAGCTACTTCATTATTTCTCAACCTCTTCACTTGTCTATCCAAAATCTCCACCGAGACCTCCTCATAGGTCAAATTATCTTCTACAACACCCACAACCTCTAAGGGCACTATAGCACTTGGTCACCTACACACTTCCTCAACATTGATACATGGAAGACCGAATGAACCATATTTATCTTATGGGCAACTCTAACTCATATGCAACCTTACCAATTCACCTCAAAACTTTGTAAGGACCCACAAACCTTGGGAAAAATTTTCCTTTTTTTTCCAAATTGAACCACACCCTTCCTGGGCGATACTTTTAATTAAACCCAATCACCAACCTTAACTCAAGATCTCTTCTTCTAACATCGGAGTAGGAATTTTGTCTACTTTGGGTTGTCCTCAATATCTCCCTTATCAACCTCACCTTCTGTAAGGCTTCATAACAAATTCAGGGCCTAACAAAGCCATCTTCCCCACATTAAACAACCCAATAGGGGATCTACAACGCCTACAATATGAAGCTTTAAAGGGAGACATGCAAATGCTTGAATGGTAGTTATTGCTGTAAGAAGACTTAGTAAGTGGAAGATGTACACCTCAACTACTCTTAAACTCCAAAACATAAGCTCTAAGAATATCCTTAAGAATTTGGATAGTCTTTTTGGCTTGTCCATCCATATGAGGTTGAAAAGTCATGCTAAGCTTGACCTTGGTACCTAGACCTCTTTGGAAAGACTTCCAAAAGTGAGAAGTGAATTGAGCACCACGATTTTAAATGATAGACAAGGGCACCTAATGTAACCTAATCAACTCATTTATATACAACTTGGCAATATCTTTTTTCATACCACCCCACCAATACTCCTCACTCAAGTCTCAAAACATCTTTGTGGAACTAGGGTGAATAGAATAAGATGAATTATAAGCCTCATTCAAAACAATTCTCTCAAATCATCAACATTAGGCACAGACAACCTACCTTTGTACTTAAGGGCACCATCTCCCCCTTGGGAGAAAACCTCCACTTCACCATCCTTCAAACCAAGTTCTTGTTTTTACTTTACCTCATCAATCAAAGAAGATTTAGAACTATCAAGAACTATAACAACACCATTTTCAACTTCATCTTACCTAACCCACAATCTAGCCAATTGGTTAACCTCTCTAGCGACCTCCTTATCACAATCATCAACATGAGCTAGGCTACCCATGGACACTCTACTTAGAGCATCAGACATAACATTGGCTTTGTCAAGATGATAATGTACACTTCTGTCATAATTTTAATAGATCTCTAACTACCTTCTTTGTCTCAAGTTAAGATCGTTTTAGGCAAACACATATTAGAGACTATTATGGTTGTTAAACACATCAACATGAACTCTATATAAGTAGTGATGCCAAATTGTCAAACAAAACACCACGACTGCCAATTCATGATCATCGATTGGATAATTCCACTATTACACCTTACGTTGTCTAGAGGCATATGTTATCACCTTGCCATTTTGCACAAAAACACGCCACAAACCAATTTTTTGATCATCACAATAAACCACAAACCCTTCCAACCTTTACGGTAGAGCCAAGATGGGAGAGGAGACAAGCTTATCTTTCAAAGTTTGAAAACTCCTTTCACATGTGTTGGTCTACACAAATTTTACTTTCTTTTGGGTCAACTTTATCATAGAGGAAGAAATAGAAGAGAAGCCATTCACAAACCTCTTGTAGTAACCAGCCAAACCTAAGAAACTCCTAATATTCGATAGAGTCAAGGTCTAGGCCAATTCCTTATCACCTCTATCTTCTTAATATCCACCTTAATGCTATCACCCAATACTACATGCCCTAGAAAAGCAACCTTTTTTAACAAAACTTCACACTTTTCATATTTAGCAAAAAATCTCACATACCTCAAGATTTGCAATGCTACCCTCAAGTGGTTCACATGTTATTCCTTGCTTAGAGAATAAATCAATATAACATCAATAAAGACTACCACGAACATATCAAGGAAGGGTTTGAAGATCTTATTCACGAGATCTATAAATATCACCGGTTAGTTAGTCAACCTAAAGGACATTACCACAAATTCAAAGTGCCTATACCTATTTCAAAATGTCATTATGGGAATCTCACACTTCCTCACCTTCAGTTGGAGGTATTTTAATTGAAGATCAATCTTAGAAAAGTTACTAGACCCTTGTAGTTGATCAAAAAGTTCATCAATCCTTGGAAGAGGGTGCTTGTTCTTTATGGTAACCTTATTAAGTTGCCGGTAATCAACGCACATTCAAAGGGAACCAACGTTATTTTTTACAAACAAAACTGGTGCACCCTAAGGCAACTTACTAGGCTTTATGAAAGCCTTCTCCAACTCAATTGATCCTTCAACTACTTCAATTTTGCCTAGGATCATATGGTAAAGGGGAACCGAAATGAGTTGTGCATTGGGAAGGATGTCTATACCAAAGTCAATTTCCCTTTTAGGAGGTACACAAGGAAGCTCATCAGGAAAGATATCAAGAAACTCATTGACCACCAGAACCAACTCAACAGGATGGACTTTGGACTCAAAATCCCTAACCCTTATAAGATGATAAAGGAAACCCTTAAAAATCAACTTTTTGGCTTTAAGACACGAATTAAATCTACCCTTGACCAAAATATCACAACTTTCCCACTCAAGAATGGGATCATCGGGGAAATGGAATTTAACCCTATGGTTTCTATAATCAATGGAAGCATAATATGCATGTAACTAATCTATATCAAGAATAATATCAAAATCTACCATATCTAATTCAACAAAATTAGAAGGAAAAACTTTATGCAATATGACTAGGGGACAATTTGTATAGACTCTTTCAGTAACAATGGACTCACCAACGGGGGTAGACATTTCATAAGGTTCACATAATAATTCGGGATCCATATGAAGCTTTTTGGCAACAAAAGAAGTAATGAAACAAAGAGTTGGACCGGGGTCTATCAATGCATGCACATCATAATAAAAAACCTTAACATACTGGTAACCACATCAGGCACATCCTCCACTCCCTGCCTTCTTTGGAGAGCACCCACTTGGAGCACCCACTTGTTGGCTTTCCTCTATGCTTTGGCCTGCATTAGCATCTTGGCCTTGAGGACGACCATTTTTACCTTTGATTTGAGACTGAAGACAATTAATAACTTTGTCACATACATAGCTAGCATTACAATTTCTGAAACATAGGCCACCATGGTGTTTCCCATACTTTATGCACTTAGGGTTAGACCCTCCACCATTACTATCTTCGAATCTTGAGTTATCATTAGCAACTCTCTTGTTAGGAGCATTGGAAGGACCGTGGCCTTGTAATTTGAGGCCTTGAGAAAATCGGTCACTCTCAAAACCTTAGAAACCACCCTCAAATCAAGCCCTCTTAGACTCACCGCTTCTTCTCTTTCTAAGATTTTCTCCCTTTAGCTATCCAGCATATGTTGTGAGAAAAGAAAAATTCATATCACTTACTAGAATGATGGTATGACACTCTTTATTGACCAAGTCAGACACTCCTAATACAAATTTGTTCATTTTAGCTCTATGGTCGGCAATCAAATGCGGAGCATACTTGGAAAGCTTGTTGAATATGAAGGCATACTCCCTCACACTCACGGAACCATTGTTGAGGTTTATAAACTCCATAATATTATCATCTCTTAGCTCAATAAGAGAGAACTAGTTGAGGAATGAGACTTTGAATTCCTCCTAAGGAATAACATCATCATCTCTCCTCTTAAATTTCCATTGGGTGAACCAAATTTGGACCATACCTTTGAGTTGGTAGGCTGCTAACTCTGCTTTCTCCTCCAAATTAACCCCCATGATATATAGAACCTTATAAACCTTATCGATGAACTCATAGGGATCCTTATCTGACTTGGACCCATGGAACTTTGGTGGATTCATTCTAATAAAATCTCTCACCCTTAAGGCTAGAGTGGGAGTTGAGGGGATTGGGCCCCTTGGTTCATTTGGTTGGTCATAGCACAGGCCAACATTGTGATAGTATATAAGAAGTCATCATGGGCTACCCCTACATCTTGAGGATCTTGAGGAGCAGGAGGGGCTAGTTACTGCTCGGGAGTACGGGCTCTACTTAGCCTTCTCCTTGGTGTTGGCACGATCTAGAAGAACAAAGAACATTTATTAGGGGTAAAAGCCTTACATTCACTCCTAAAACATGATATAGACCATGAAGAAGTAAAACATTTCCTAAATGCCTCATAGCCTCCCATTCATAGTTGTGGCATGCTTCACAACTATTAATAAGACTCTAACCGATGCGGTGTGTTAGATTTTTGAGAAGCATTAACAACCTAGTCCTCGGATGCCATGTTTGTGATGACCCAAGCCTAGGGCCTAGACGTGACATGGCAAATAGGAACCAAAAGGGACCCCAAACTAGCCTCTTAGCATATTAATGATACATCCTTAGTTAAGGAAAGAAAATAAGCATTTCAAGATAAAATTGAAAGGGAAGTGGGACTAATGGAAGTCTTTGATATTCATAAAAGAAATAAAGAGTCAAGCTCATAGCATAAATATATCAGAGAATCCAACAACACCTCTAACTTAGAACGGACTAGAGGCTAAAACACTTTTCGAGCTCACCCTCATAATAACAAGTGTTTAACATAAAGAAGTATCAACATTGCAAGAGTAACTTAGATATTGTCTTCATACTTAAGGACTCACTAATGCTTTTCTTCAAAGTACCCAGCTAGCCACATGGAGGAGGATGATCAAAAGGAGCTTCGGTCCCTATATGGCAATATCATGTAGGCATAGAGTATGCATTAGTAAGTTTGAATGTACTAAGTATGTGGAGTGCAATGCAACGAAGACATAAGCCAATATAGCCAAAATGCACAATCATAAGAAATGGATGTATAATCTCAATATGGCATGCATGATCAATGCTTGTAATATGACATGTTTTTAAATCAGTTAACTTGTATAATATACAAAACATATGTGGGAAGAGACATTAACCGACATCAGTAAGACCAAGTGAGCTACAACTTGGAATCCCACAAATTACCCCTTATCGGTAATGAGGTGATCTACTTGCCAAGCCAAACCATACTTCACCTTACGAGAACATGACCCATTTCTATAAAGTAACCCTTCTTACAGGAACATGACCCATTTCGAAAGGGATTTCATGATAAAGTGCACTAGATAGATCCACTAGAATAACAAGGGTAAAGTATAATCCTATATTGGCGTATAGTTTCAAGAAAGGAGTATGGACTCTTTATGATAGTCCACGGTGACATCCCATCCATCGATGCTAAGCCTAATTCCATAGAATACTTAAAATAATCATACATTAATTATAACATGAGTAGCTTGTAAGAACATAACTTGTGTAGCTCATGAACATGCTTAACCTCTAATAGCGATCCGAACTTGAACATGCGAGTAAATAATAGTAATACCTAAACCCTTTCTTTAACATGAATGGCTCAAAAAAGGTGAAAATCTTGCAAATAGGGCTTAACTTGATACTTCTAAAATCATAGATACTTTTCATGATTCAATACATGCTTGAAAGCCCTTAATCATCGCATAGTCACTTGACTTATAAATGATGTAATAAATTATCAATAACTTGAGAATTCTTGTCATGTCATTTTATTAAATATATGGTAGGTTCATGATGCGTGTTCAAAAGCATATAATTCAATAGTGAAATAAGGTGTATAAACTTAATCCAATTCAACCAAAATGTAGTAAAACCCTCAAGTAGGGTACCATAAAATCCATTACAAGAGTTCATGATAATTCATAATTTCATAGCTCAACATATGCATAGTCTCAATAGGCATAATCGATTCATGAGGTGAAAATGAAATAGATATTGATTTATAATCAATAAATACTTGATAAAAGCCTCTACATTATTTATGTTCATATTTCATAGTAAAAGATACCCATAGGTAATACAACTTGAAACTCTACAATTTTCATTAAAGAACCCATAGGTGAAAGAACCCATGGATGTAGATCCATATACCTTAAACCTTGAATTCTTTGAGGTGAACTTGAAGTAGACTTAGAGCTTGACAAGAGTCCTTGAATCCCAAAATTGTGCTTGAAATCCATATATTTGAATGAGAGAATCGATAGTCTTAGAGAGGTTTGAGAGAGGTTTTTGTGAGTTATAGGACTGAAAAATGCTTAAGTATGGGTGATTTCACATTTAAGTGGGCATAGGGCTATGACTCCAATGCCCTTGGGCGAATTAAGAAAAGCCATGGTCCGCACCATTGGAGTTTGTAGCTATGGTGCGGACAACCATTGGAAATTATAAAATTAGCAAAAATTATTTTTTGTTATGAGTCCTCTAAAATCTGAGTTATACCCATTCCCCACTCAATTTTGACTCCTGATCGAGAATATGAAGTCGGACTTTCGAAATCACACATTGATTTTAAGATATATCAAAATAATTTGGCATTCTAAAGTATATGAGGGGCATTTTAATATCTCCCACTGAGGAACATTTGTCCCTAAATGTCAACGAAACATATGTACGAGAAGTAATTATGAAGATTTCAGCCGGACATGAAGAGTCAACTTGTATTCAATTTTCGGAGTTGCTTTCATTTCTCTCCTCAAACGCTCTCTTCTCTATCCTCAAATGCTCCCTTCTCTATCCATACGCTCCCTAGGTACTAGACTGGACGTGCTTTTCCAACAAGGGTCCGTGACACTATTGGCCATAAAGCCTTCCACCGACCGAGCGTTGACGAACCCTTGCCGGACCAGAGAAATTGCTCTTCTCTCATCGGTGTTCGCGGTTGGTTTCCTAGCGAACAACACTGCCACCGGCAAACTCAGCATCTTCCAGTGACATTGGTGCTGCTGCTCACTGAAACTGTGTCTGTTCGGCTCTGCCTGTCACGCTACTACAAACCCCGGCGGTATCGGAGACTGACCTGCAAAGTCTCACGTTGCCCGTGGTTTGGCTGTTGGTGAGTTCAGGGCTCCAGATCTACGTCTGGACTTTTCTTGAAATTTCTTTTGAGGTAACACATCGGATTCAGGCGACGCCCAATATTAGGGCGAGATTCTCTTGGTTCCCAGGTGATATCTTTGTACTTACACTTTGAGTAGGCTATTTCACATTTCACCTTGCTGCTACTGCTGTATTTACTTATTGTACTACATTGTTCTTTACTGTACTTTGGGCATATATCATTGCTGGCCTTAGTAGGATTCTGCTAGTCTAATATCTTATTGGTTTACTTGCGAGTCTGCTTGTCTGCCTCAATTGTTTTATTAGATTCCATAGATCTGAGCGTTTTTACTTCAAACTATTGCATATTGTTGTGCATATTACTATGTATTGCTGTAAATTGCTGCATACAGATTTTGTCAGTATTGTCATTGTGTAATATATTGCTGTTGTATATTGCTGTCTATTGTGGCATATTGTTGTTGTTGTTACTTAGAGTGATAATAGTCTTAGTATAGTGGCATCAAGAGCTCATGGTGGACTAGGGTCATGTCATCAGTTGGGGTCAGGGGTTAGGGGAAAGAGGGGTGGTAAGGGCACGAATCCTTTCAAGTGAAGCGTTGCATCATGGAATATAGGGTCTCTAACAGGGAAGTCCATCGAATTAGTAAAAAGTTTTAGATAGAGACATATTAATATAGCGTGTGTCCAAGAGACTAGGTGGGTGTTACTAAGGCTCGGGACTTGGATGGGTTTAAGCTATGGTACTCGGGTGGTTCAAGGGGTAGAGATGGTGTGGGAATCCTGGTAGACGAGTTCCTTAGGGGCTACATGGTCGAGGTTACAAGGGTTAGCGATAGGATAATGTTTATTAAACTCGTGGTGGGTAGACATATTGTGAACGTGGTTAGCGCTTATGCTCCCCAAGTGGGTCTAGATGGGGAAGGCAAATGAGGCTTTTGGGAGGATCTAGATGTGGTTGTGTGAGGTTTACCATTGATCAAAAAACTCATCATTGGAGGTGACTTCAATGGGCATATTGGGGCTACTAATTGTGGGTTCGAAGATGTGCATAGTGGCTTTAGTTTCGGTGAAAGAAATGGAAGTGGGACCTCTCTCCTGGATTTTGCCAAAGCCGTCATATTAGTGGTTGCTAACTCGCTTTTCCAGAAGAGGGAAAGTCACTTGATTACTTTTCGTAGTACAATAGCTAAGAGGCAGATAGATTACCTTCTTATCCGAAAGGGAGATAGAAGTCTTTGTAAGGATTGCAAAGTTATTCCTAGTGAGAATGTCTCCACTTAACACAGGCTTTTAGTGATGGATGTGAAGATCAAGAGAGAGAAAAAGAAGAAGATTTTGTATGCCTAGCCTAGGATTCGATGGGGTAGCCTTACGCCTGCCCTTTTTAGTGAGATGGAAGATAAGTTGAGTAACCTCGGGGCGTGGAGTAGTGAAGGCAATGTGAATAATATATGGGGCATGACTGCTGGATACATCAGAGAGGTAGCTACTGAGGTTCTAGGAGTTACGAGAGGGCCTTTTGGTGCGCGTAAAGGTGATTGGTGGTGGAATGAGGAAGTCCAGGATAAAGTTAAGGACAAGAAGTCCGCTTTCACAGAGTGGCTAGAGTGCAGAGACGACGTCGAAAAGCAAAAGCTTAGGGATATCTATAAGAAGGCCAAGTCAGCAGCCATGTTAGCAGTAACAAAAGCGTAGTCTACTGCTTTTGAGCGCCTTTATGAGGACCTAGACAATAAAGGTAGGGACAAGAGATTGTATAGGCTCATTAAAGTCAGAGAAAGGAAGGCTGGTGACTTGGACTTAGTGAAGTGCATCAAAGATGAGGAGGGTGAGGTGTTAGTGGATGACACTTCTATTAAATTAAGGTGGCAAACCTACTTTCATAAACTCTTAAATGAAAAAGGAGATAGACTTATCAATTTGGATAAGGTGGCACACTTCGAAGCCGTGTTTTGGGGGATGACAATCCGTTAGAAGTGGAGGAGATAAAATTGGCTATGAGTAAGATGAAGTGGGTGAGAGCCATCGGACCTAATGAGATTTCGGTAGATTTTTGGAAGGACTTGGGCAAGGCTGGCATAGAATGGTTGACTAGACTATTCAATGCTATTAGGGAGACTGCCAAAATTCCTGAAGAATGGAGGAGGAGTACAATGGTGCCATTGTACAAAAATAAAGGAGATATCCAAAATTGCAACAATTATAGGGGTATCAAGTAGTTGAGCCATACTATGAAGGTCTGGGAGAGAGTTGTGGAATGAAGGGTGCATAAAGTAGTTTCTATCTCAGATAACCAATTTGGATTCATGCCTGGATGGTCAACAACTAAAGCAATCCATCTGATTCGAAGGTTAGTGGAAAAATATAGGGATGGTAGGAAGGACCTTAATATGGTGTTCATTGACCTCGAAAAGGCGTATGACAAAGTCCCAAGGGATGTCTTATAGAGGTGCTTAGAGGTAAAAGGTGTCCCTGAGGCTTACATCAGGCTGATTAAGGACATGTACTATGGAGCCAAGACTCGGGTAAGAACGGTGGGAGGAGACTCCGTTTTCTTTCCTATTGAGTTGGGACTATATCAGGGTTCTGCGTTGAGCTCTTTCTTGTTTGCCCTAGTGTTAGACCAGATGACGCGATCATTACAGGAGGAGGTTCCGTGGTGTATGCTATTTGCAGATGATATAGTATTAATTGATGAGTCTCAAACTAAAGTTAATGAAAGGCTGGAGGCTTGGAGACACATTTTAGAGTCCAAAGGTTTCAAATTGAGCAGGACCAAAACTGAATACATGGAGTGAAACTTCAGCGAGGATAGGGGGGAAGAAAACTCCGAAGTGAGGCTTGACACTCAGCGGCAATATTGATGACGATGTCACAAGATGTGTTGGGGCAGCATGGACTAAATGTAGGCTAGCCTTTGGAGTACTATGTGACAAAAAGATATTACCCAAACTTAAGGGTTAGTTCTACTGAGTGGTGGTTAGACCAGCACTGTTGTATGGAGTGGAGTGTTGGCCGATAAAAAATATTCATGTTCAAAAGATACATGTCGCAGAGATGAGGATGCTGAGATAGATGTGCAGTCACACAAGAAGTGACAAAGTTAGGAATGAGGCTATTCGATAGAAACTGGAGGTGGCACCGGTAGAGGATAAGATAAGGGAAGCGAGATTACGATGGTTCAGATATGTGTAGAGAAGGTGTCTCGATGCTCCTGTTAGGAGGTGCGAGAGGTTGGATGTGGGAATCACTGGGCAGGGTAGGGGTAGACCAAAGAAGTATTGGGGGGAGGTGATCAGACAGGACATGGCGGAACTTGACCTCACTGAGGACATGACCTTGGATATAAAGTTATGGAGGTTGCGTATTAGAGTAGCAGGCTAAGTTCCTTTTCTTCTCCTTGTTCCTCTCCTTGGCCATCTTCTTCCTTTACTGTTAGCATTTGTACGACTTTTATCATTATCATTCCTTTTTCCCTCTCATTATCTAGCGTATATATGTTAGTTTTATCTTAGTAAATGACTGTGATATGCTATCCTTCCTTTTTCCCTCTCATTTTACATTTCATTCCATTTCATTTTTACATTCCATTTCATTTCATTTTATCTTACATTTCATTTTGTCATTTCTAGCCATATCTAGTCCTTCTACTTATGGGTTTTGGGCTGAGGGTTTTAGGAAACAGCCTCTCTACCTCAATGAGGTAGCAGTAAGGTCTGCGTACAATCTACCCTTCCCAGACCCCACTTGTGGGATACAACTGGTATGTTGTTGTTGTTTGTTCAGCCCGACATGAATGCAACAAATGCATTCAAACATCATTTCCAAAAATCTCAACATGAATATCAAAAAACACCATAAACTTTTCACCACAAATATGAATTCATACAAAATGATATGAGTGCTAAAACATACAACTTGAAATAATAAAGGGGATGTAAATTATGACCTTTAGCTTGAGTAGAGTAGAAGAGATATGGGTATCACTTTTTCATATCCACTTCGGCTTCCCATGTGGCACTTTTAACTTATTGATTCCTCCAAAGGACCTTGACTGAAGCTACATCATTATTTCTCAATCTCTTCACTGTCTATCCAAAATCTCCATCGGCACCTCCTCATAGGTCAAATTATCTTCTACAACATCCACAACCTCTAAGGGCACTATAGCACTTGGGTCACATCACACACTTCCTCGACATAGAAACATAGAGGATCGGATGAAAAATATTCATCTCTATGGGTAACTCTAACTCATATACAACCTTACTAACTTACCTCAAAACTCTATAAGGACCTACAAACCTTGGGCTCAATTTTTCTTCCTTGCCAAACCTGATCACACCCTTCATGGGCGATACTTTCAAGTAAACCCAATCACCAACCTTAACTCAGGATCTCTTATTCTCACATCGGAGTAAGATTTTAGTCTACTTTGGGCTATCCTCAATCTCTCCTTTATCAGCCTCACATTCTCTAAGGCTTCCATAACCAAATCTAAGCCTAACAAAGCCATCTCCCCTACATCAAACCACCCAATATGGGATCTACAATGCCTACCATAAAAAGATTCAAAGGGAGTCATGCCAATGCTTGAGTGGTAGCTATGGTTGAAAGTAAACTCAATAAGTGGAGGATATTCATCCCAACTACCCTTAAACTCCAAAACACAAGCTCTAAGAATATCCACAAAAGTTTGGATAGTCCTTTCGGCTTGGCCATCTATTTGAGGATGAAAAGTTGTGCTAGGCTTGACCTTGGTACCATAACCTCTTTGGAAGAACTTCCAAAAGTAAGAAGTGAATTGACCACCATGATCAAAAATGATAGACAAGGGCACCCCATATAATCTCACTAACTTATAAATACATAACTTGGCAATATGCCTCTTCATACCACCCCACCAATACACCTTCCTCAAGTCTCTATACATCTTTGTGGAACCAAGGCAAAAAGAATAAGATGAATTATGTGCCTCTTTCAAAATCAACTCTCTTAAGTCATCAACATTAGGCTTACATAACCTACCTTAGTACCTAAGGGCACCATCTCCCCTTGGTAGAAACCTTTATTTTACCATCCTTCACCAAGGCCTTCAACTCTAGCAAAATAGGGTCAAGATCTTGTTTTTACTTTACCTCCTTAATCAAAGAAGATTTAGAACCATCAATAACCACCACACCACTATTTCCAATTTCATCCTATCTAATCCCCAATCTAGCAAACTGGTAAACTTCTCTAGCCACCTCCTTACCTCCATTATCAACTTGAGCTATGCCACCCATGGACACTCTACTTAGAGCATCGGCCACAACATTAACTTTGTCTGGATTATAATGCATACTCATGTAATAATCTTTAAGGAGATCTAACCACTTTGTTTGTATTAATTTAAGATATTTTGGAGTGAACACATATTGCTGAATCTTGTGCTTGGTAAATACATCAACATGAACTCTATACAAGTAGTGACGCTAAATTGTCAAAGCAAACACCATGGCTGCCAATTCAAGATCATGGATTGGATAATTCCACTCATGCAACTTAAGTTGCCTTTACCATATGCTCTCACGTTTCCATTTTACATAAAAACATAGCCCAAGCAAATTCTTTTGGCATCACAATAAACCACAAACCCTTCCAACCCTTTCGGTAGAGCCAAGATAGGAGAGGAGACAAGCTTATCATTCAAAGTTTGAAAACTCTTTTCACATTCATCAGTCCATAAGAATTTTGCCTTCTTTAGGGTCAACTTTATCATAGGGAAGTAATAGAATAGAAGCCATTGACAAGCCTCTGGTAGTAACCTGCCATACCTAAGAAAATCCTAATATCGTATAGAGTCAAGAGTCTTGGCCAATTCCTTATCACCTCCGTCTTCTTAAGATCCACCTTAATGCTATCACCTGGTACTACGTGCCCTATTAAAGCAATCTCTTTCAACCAAAAGCAACCTCTTTCAACCTAGAAAAGCAACCTTTTTCAACAAAACTTCACACTTTTCATATTTAGCAAATAATCTCTCATCCCTCAAGATTAGCAACAATACGTTCAAGTAGTTCACATGCTCTTTATCACTTTGACAATAAATCAATATATCATCAATAAGGACTACCATAAAAATATCAAGGTAGGGTTTGAAGATCCTATTCACGAGATCCAAAAATATAGTTGGTGTATTAGTCAACTCAAAGTACATTACTACAAATTCAAAGTGCCTATACCTAGTCCAAAAAGTCATCTTAGGAATATCATGATTCCTCACCTTCAGTTGGTGGTATCCAAACTGAAGACCAATCTTAGAAAAGTGACTAGCCCCATGTACTTGATCAAACAATTCATCAATCCTTGGAGGAGGGTACTTGTTCTTTATGGTAAACTTATTATGTTGCCTGTATTGAATGCACATTCTAATGGAACCATTTTTCTTCTTTACAAACAACACCGATATACCCCAAGGTGACTTACTAGGCCTTATGAAGCCTTCTCCAACAAATCCCTCAATTAACCTTTTAAGTCCTTCAATTCTGCCAGGACCATACAGTACGGGGGAATGGAAATGGGCTGTGTATTGGGAAGAATGTCTATATCAAAGTCTATTTCCCTTTTGGGAGGTACATCGGGAAGCTCCTTGGGAAATACATTAAGAAACTCATTGAACACCGAAATTGATTTAATAGGAAGGACTTTGGACTCAACATCCCTAACCCTTATAAGATGATAAAGGCAACCCTTAAAAGTTAACTTTTGGGCTTTAAGACAAGAAATAAATCTATCCTTGACCACCACTTCACGACTTTCCCACTCAAGGATTGGCTCAAATTAGGAAATAGGAATTTAACCCAATGGGTTCTATAATCAATGGAAGTATAATATGCATTTAACCAATCCATCTCAATAATAATATCAAAATCCAACTTATCTAATTCAACAAAATCACAAGGAAAGACTTTATGTAATATGAATATAGGACAATTTCTATGGAGTCTACTAGATATAATGGACTCACCAATGGGGGTAGGCATTTCATAAGGTTCACACAATAATTAGGGATTCACACAAAGCCTTTTGGCAACAAAAGAAGTAATGAAACAAAGAGTGGAACCTAGGTCTATCAATGCATACACATCATACTCCAAAACCTTTAAGATACTGGTAACCACATCGGGAACATCCTCTACTCCTTGCCTTCCTTGGAGAGCATAGAACCTATTCTGCCTTAGAGCACCCATTTGTTGGACTCCCTTTGCCTTTTTACCTGCATTAAGATCTTAGACTTTAGGACGACCATCTTTACCTTTGTTGTGATCATGAGGACAATCAATAACCTTGTGACCCCCTTTACCACATACATAGCAAGCATTAGAGTTTGTCAAACATAGTCACCATGGTGTTTCCCACATTTTTGGCACTTAGGATTAGAACCTCCACTACTTCCACCTTGGGATCTTGGGTTTTCATTATCAAATCTCTTGTTAGGAGCATTGGAAGGCCTTTGGCCTTGGAACTTGTAGAGTTGAGGAAACCAGTCACCCTTAGAAACCACCCTCGAATTAAGCCCTCTTGGACTCACCACGACTTCTCTTTCTAAGATTGTGTCCCTCTAGTTGTTCGAAATATGTCATGGGCCAAAACAAATTCATATGACTCAATAGCATGATGGTATGACACTCTTCATTGACCAAGTCAGACACTCCCGACACAAATTTATTCATTCTATCTCTAGGGTTGGTAACCAAATATGGAGCATACTTAGAAAGCTTGTTGAACTTGAGGGCATACTCATTCACACTCATAGAGCCTTTCTTGAGGTTTCATACACTTCATCATTTTAGCCTCTCTTAGCTCGATGGAAAGAATCAGTTGAGGAATATGACTTTTAACTCCTCCCAAGGAATAGCATCATCATCTCTCCTCTCTAATTTCCATTGAGTGAAACAAATTTGGGACATACCTTTGAGTTGGTAGAGCTCTGCTTTCTCCTCCAAATTAACCCTCATGATAGATAGCATCTTATAAACCTCATCGATGAACTCTTGGGGATCCTTATCTGACTTGGACCTGTGGAACTCTTGTGGATTCATTCTTCTGAAATCTCTCACCCTTGAAGCTAGAGTGGGAGCTTGAGGGGATTGGGCCACTTGGTTCATATGGTTGGTCATAGCACAGGCCAACATTATAATAGCATCCTAAAACTCATCATGTGTTATGCCTCCATCTTGAGGAACTTGAGAAGTAGGAGGGGCCAATTGCTGCTTGGGAGTACAGCTCTCCTTAGCTCTACCCTTTGTAATAGAATAATCTAGAAGAACAAAGAGCATTCATTAGGGGTAAAGGTCTTACATATGCACATAAAACATAATATAGACCATGAAGAAGTGAAACATTTTGCTAAATGCCTTATATCCTCCCATTCATAGCTGTGGCATGCTTAATAATCATGAATAAGATTCTAATTAACATTGAAGTTGGATTTTTAAGGACCATTAACAATCTAATGATCTGATACCAAGTTTATCATGATCCAAGCCTAAGACTTAGATGTGACACAGTAAATAGGAACCCAAAGGTACCCCAAACAAACCTCTTAAAATATCAATCACACATCCTTGGTTGCTGAAGAAAATAAGCATTTCAAGGTAAAATAAAAAGGAAAATAGGACTAAAGAAAGTCTTTGATGACACAAAAACAATAAATAGTCAGGGTCATAGCATAAATACATCATAATGTCCAACAACACCTCTAACTTGGAATGGATTTGGGGCCAAAACACTCTCTAGGCTCACCGTCATAATAACAAGTGTTCAACATAAAGAAGTCTAAATATAGCAAGAGTAACTTAGATATCATCCTTGTACTTGAGAATTTACCAAGGCTTTTCTTTAAAGTACCGAGCTTGCCACGTGGAGGAGGAGAATCAAAAGGAGCTTTGGTCCCTATATGGTAATATCATTTAGGCATAGGGTATGCGTTAGTATGTTTGAATCACTAAGTTTGCAGGGTGCAATGCAACAAAGACATAAGACAATGTACTTAAAAACATAATTATAAGCAATAGATGTATAATCTCAATATGGCACACATGATCAATGCTTGTAATAAGACATGCTTGTAAATCAATCAACTTGCATAATATACCATACATATATGGGAAGAGACCTTAACCGAGATTAGTAAGACCAACCGAGCTACAATTTAGAATCCCGCTGATTACACCTCATCGGTAAAAAGGTGGTCCACTTGCCAAGGTAAGCCATACGTTACCTTATGGGAAGATGACTGATTTCGTATGAAGTAACCCCCCTTACGGGAATATGAACCATTTTGGCAAGGAGTACATGATTAAGTGCACTAGATGGATCCACTAGAATATCAAAAGTAAAGTATAACCCAATGTTGGCATATAGTTTAAGGAAAGGAGTATGGACCCTTGAAGATAGACACAACGACATCCAGGTACTAATCCTAATCCCACGGGATACTTGAAATAATCATACTTTAATCATAACATGAGTAGCTTGTCAGAACATGACTTGTGTAGCTCATAAACATGCTTAACCTCTAATAATGAGCCTAACTTGAACATGCGAGTAGATAATAATAATATATAAACCCTTGCTTTAACATGAATGGTTCACAAGAGGTAAAAATCTTGAAAATAGGCTTAACTTAATACTTATAAAGCCATAGATACTCTTCATGAATTCAATACATTCTTGAAAGCCCTTAAGCATCATATAGTCACTTCATTTGTAAATCATTTAATAGATCATCAATAACTTGAAAATTCTTGTCATGTCATTTTATGAAACATATGGTTGGTTCATCATGCTTGTTCAAAATCATACAATTCAAGAGTGAAATAAGGTTAATAAACTCAATGCAATAGAACCCACCAACATGTAGTAAAACCCTCATGTAGGGTACCTTGAAATTAGTTACAAAAGCTCATGATAATTCATAGTTAAATAGGTCAAAACATGCATAGTCTCAATAGACATATTAAATTCATGGAGTAAACTTGAAATAGATATTCATACATAATCAATCAATACTTGATAAAATGCCAACATTATTTATGTTCATATTTCATAATAAAATATACCCATATATAATATAATTGAAACCATGTAATTTTCATGAAAAGAGAAGGTTGGGCTCCATGGGTGAAAGGACCCATGGATGAAGACTCTCATACCTTGAACCTTGAATTCCTTGAGGTAAACATAAAGTAGACATATAGGTTGAAATGAGAACTTGAATCCCAAAATTGAGCTTGAAATCCTTAGATTTGAATGAGAGAATTGATAGTCTTAGAGAGGTTTAAGAAAGGGTTTTGTGAGTAATAGAGTTGTAAAATAACTAAAGTATGGGTAATGTCACGTTTAAGTGGATTTGACCCTAATGCCCTTGGAGGAATAAGAATGACCAAGGAAAATATTGCATTGGTCTGTGCCTCTAGAGAGACGCGAACCAGACATGGAGTGCAAAATACGCTACTTCGTGCCTCTGGCACATCACATCCAGGGCGGAGACAACCACTGGAAATCATAAAATTAACAAAAATTATTTTCACTATGGGTCCTCTAAGATGTGGATTATACATATTTCCCACTCAATTTTGCCCCCTGATCGAGAGTATAAAGTCCAATGTTTTGAAATCATATATGGATTTTAAGATATATCAAAATTACGATTGTGGGGCATTTTGAAGCACCTAAGGGGCATTTTAGCTGTGCACTTTCACTCTATATGCTCTTCTCTTGTGTTGTCTTATTAGTAGCTAGAATAGTTTCTACTTTTGCTTCGTTTATTCTCTTTGCTTATTCATCCCTTTTTTTGACCATGTATTTGTTAATGGAATAACCTTGGTACTTGTAGTAGAAAAAGTAATTAGGTATATCCTCATACTGAATTAGTCGCCATTTTCCCACAGAAATGTCATTCTCATTAAATCCCAACCACACAAGCTACAGACTATCTTTGGTGATGTCCATTTGAACCCTCATCTTAGCCACACTTCTCATGGTTTTCTGAAGATAGGTAGCATCCAAGTACAAAGCTTTCTCAATAGGGGATAGTAAGGCTTAGAGGACTTCCTTGTAATAACAATGCCAATGAAGCTCTAGAACGGTCATCCATACAGGAACAATGTATGTCTATTCCTCAGGATTAAAAGTAAGGGTCCAAAACTGCAATCTCATCAATGTACACCCTTTGCTTGGTCCAGATAGTAATGTGGTCAACTTTATTGTCTAAATTAATGTAGATGTGTCTAGAATTAAAGTGAGCAATCTTAACACCACCTAGAAGCTAAGTCTGAGAAATCAAGCTTCTTCTAATCATCTCCATTGTAGGCATAGTGTTGGAGAACTTGCCTATCAAAGTAAATCTACATCTATCAACATGTTTACCCATAAATTTATCGATTTTGAAAATAACCAGGGTATCCTTGCTTAATAGTTATTGAAAACCACCTTATTTCTGAAATTAAATCTAGCACTGGAGATATGTCTCTTGATTTTAAGGTTGTATGACATCAAAGTTTGAAGAAACCTTAATAGGGACTGATTGGTTCATGGAATGTTTAAGATGCATCTGCTTGGAAACATTATCCTTTTTCAACATATCTTTGACACCATCATGATTGTTTCCCACACTATTCTTGGACACAGCCTTAGAATGGTCCTTATCAACAAACTTAACAGGACAATCCTTACATAGATGATTAAGGGAAATATTATGATCAATAGTATTGGAGTCAACAATCTTACTAGAAGTAGAGGACAAGTCCTTAGGATCCTGCATGCCAACTAATTAGTCATTGTTCTTACTATATTTATCCTCCTGCACTACAATAACATGTTTATACATAATTTCCCCTCTAATTTACATACCATCAGTCGCATTACCATGAAATCACTGAGAGAATTAGTCATACTTCAATTCTTGACTTCTTTCCTCTGAATTCCTAGAGTTAGGACTAGTATTACTCACCAATTGAGCCTGGGCACATATTGTTCCTACAAAATCTGAATTTCCATATTTTTGGAAATTGGCACATTAACTTTTAGGGCTTTTGGGGTAGGAAAATCCACCTTGGTCCCAAGAGTCGAATGGTATATGTCTTGACCCACAAAACTCACTAGAGCTCTGCAGTCATCACCAAAAAGTTCCCTACCATCGATCCGACAAATGGATTTACCCCTAAATGCACCTATGGAAGCTGCAAAACTTGGAGAATCATCTTCATTAGGGATGCTATCATGAATCTCAGCAGAGGGGAGTCGAGTTCAAAGGCATATTTGAAGTGAGTCAAAGGTTATTCTGGCCAAAATTGCTAGGTCTAATCTTGGAATTGGGATGGTTGAATACCATGAATTTTTTAACTAAAGATAGATCTTGAGATGTAAAATCATCTCCACTACCTGGAACAACTCAAGTTTTCCCCAGATTTATTAGGGAAATAATTTCACGATCCTAATTTAGTTCTTCTTCAGAAACTGCAACATGATTGCCGAACTTGAATGCAAATTTCAAGAATTGTGGGATGAATCCACTCGCGTGCTTTGTTGAAGATGATACACCATGTAGACTGTAGACTAATTGGATTAGGAAAGTATCTTAGGCTATTGTTCTTAATAGTCTACTTAGCCTAAAATTATCAACCAAAACTATGATATATCCCTTGTTCCTAATGTTTGATCCTAACATATACTTATTTTTGAAACCACCTAATTAACCTAGGCTTGTTTGTTGTAAAATCCTAAAATTGGCTCTAGTCTTTTCTTGAAAATTGTGCACCTTGACTGAGGCAGAAAGCTTAAGTTGAGGATGGCTATCAAAAGTGGCCCTGGTTCAGAAGATGGATATTGTGCACTTCAAAACAGGCCTAAAGCCTAAGTTGAGGGTCACTGGTGTAAGAGTAAAACATAATAATGAGGAGGGGGAGTGAATTAGTGATATAGAGAAAAAAGGAAAAATCATGAACTAGGTGCAAGAAAAGTAAGTGATGCCTTATTTATGAGCTAAAAAGCAAATGGAAGTGTAAAAATAAGGCAAAAAAGTTGAGAAATGAAATGAAAGCATCTAAAAAAAGCTTGAAGTGGGAAAAAAGGGAGAATAAGGTGAAAATAACAGATTTAGTAGGATAAAAGTGTAGAAAAACATAGTATCAAGAGGGTCTTTAGTCACCACTTTCCCATGCTATCATACAAAAGAAACCTGAGCCTATGTTGCAAGCCTAAAAAGTCCTAAAGTGATCCTCATCTCGTCAGTTGAACGTTTGAATCATGAGTATAGGGGCAAGCCTATGGTATTTGATATAATGCATGAATATCAATCATGAGAGTGAGTGATCTTGCATGTTTCCAAGGTTAAACAAGAAAACATCATTGAGTGTTAGATATGGAATTTCTTTCTATGAGGGCACTTGTATTGCATTGTTAGCACTAGACTTGTTTAGTGAATGTGGATTGTGGATAATATCTTTCTTATCATAGTTGTATTGTTAGATACATAAGTTTGTATTGCTTTGGTACATAGCTATCTAATCTTGTTTTTAAAAGTTGGCATGGGTGTCTGAGTTTCAGATTTATGTGATGTATGCCACCGGGTTGAAATCTATGTGTTACTATATTATCTATGTAGATTGAGTCTGTTACTTAAGGACAAGCAAAAAATGTACAGCAAAAATAAAACACTTTTTATGCTTAAAATTTGGAATTATTGTGTGTTCTCAATATGATGTGAAATGACCCCAAAAAGTGCCTAAAAATATGTCTCGAAAGTGCTTCAAATCCTGTTTTCCATATATCTACAAATCCATTTGTTATTTCATAAATTCGACTTCATATTCTTGTTTAGGGGTTCAAATTAGGGGGAAAAGGGTCTACCTCGATTTTAAAGGAAAAGGAATCGATTTATGAAATTTGCACTTAGTGCAATTTCCAATGAGAGTCCGCCATGTAGAGAGGTCTAAATTCTGCACTGTTTTTCTTAGTTCATCCAAATTTTTCTAAGTATTGGGTCTAAGTTTTCCCAAATGTGTTTTTGCCTATACTTATCCTTATTTCACGTTTATATCACCC
The DNA here is from genome assembly GCA_025642045.1 of Solanum sejunctum. Taxonomy (NCBI): domain Eukaryota; kingdom Viridiplantae; phylum Streptophyta; class Magnoliopsida; order Solanales; family Solanaceae; genus Solanum; species Solanum sejunctum. The sequence continues at coordinate 125,515 of JAOTQJ010138302.1, read as the reverse complement.
TAAACATTCCCCAATACTCACCAAAATACTTAGCCAAATATTTGCTACTAAATTCAAGTCCCAAACTTAAGCTTCAAGTCTCCATTTCCAATCTTTTTCAAGGGTTCTCCAAAGTCAAGGTATGTGGTTTTTACCCATTGAGTTCTTCTACCCATGGTGCTCTAATCTCCTTTTTACTCAATTTCCATTATTAAAGTTTGTTTTACAAATGGGTTTACTATTATGAACATGACTATGAAGTATGTTAAAGCTATGTAAAATTGCGATTGGTTTACTATGTTTAGAGCTATAAATATTGGATCTGTTGTAAGATTTGATGAGAGGTTTTGGTGTATATTACTTGAGGGTATTGCAATGCGTTCATCGATGCTTTTACAATAGATTTTATTGTATGATTTCTTCTCTAAATTGCATGGTCTTTAACCCCCATTACACCCCTCTAAGGTGTTTGATAAAATGTTTGGATCTGGTTTCTTGAGGAGTTGAAGGTCTAAAGCATGAGATATAATATGATTTATGTCATGATGATTAAATGAGATTATATTCATGATGAAGTCCATATAAAGTATTGCATTAGACCATGCCCAATCCGGGGGTTCGTACAGCTGTAATAACCTAGATGGGGGTTCGTACCCATTAATCGAGGGAAGGGTTAGTACTTCTCCACCTAGTGATGGTGCAACATCATCACTAGGGGTTTTATACTCATCAACTTAGGGAAGGGTTAGTACTTCTCTACCGAGGTGATAGGGCGGCATTATCACCAACCAAGTGAAAGGTTAGTACTTCACCACCCAAGTGATGGGGCATCATCATCACTAACCTCAAGGGGTTTATACCTTGGATATCTAGCTTGGTCTATTCTTCACGTATGACACCTTATATGAGCATAAGTTTTTTAAGCATTATTTACACTAGTACATTCATCTTGCTATGATATGCTTATTGCCTATTGATATGCATTTTGATTGTGATGTCATTCTTTGTTGCATTGCATCCTACTTACTTAGTACATTCAAATGTACTAACACATACTCTTGCCAACATGATATCACCATGTAGGAAACAGTGCCCAAGTTGTTCATCCTCCCCCTGCACGTGGCTAGGTGGTGCTATTTCAAGCTAGTAAGTGAGTCCTCTATATCGGGGACCTTGGTTTATGCCTTCCTTATCATGCTTTGTATTGAGAAAATCTATCTTATGTTCTTTTTTTACTATGAGGGTGAGCCCGGTTACTTTGTCTTGGCCCTCACTCTATCTATGTATTTTGAGGTGTTTGTTGGACGAGTTATGTATCTATGGTATTAATTTTGGCTCCCTATCTCTTAGGGATGTTGTTTTGCAATACATTCCTTAGCTCCTTTGTCCTTAAATTTATTCTATGTCTTTTAAATGTTTCTGCGACCAATGATGTGCAATGATAAGTTGAAAGGCTAGATTAGGGTTCCTTCAGGTTCCCTATTCGCTGTGTCACGTCTAGGCCCTAGGCTTGGGTCATAACAAACTTAGTATTAGAGCACTAGGTTGATAGATCCTTGGAGTCTAAAACACCATATCGATTAGAGTCCTATTCATGGTTGTGAAGTGTGCCATGATTATGAGTGGGAGGCTATGAGGCATTTTAGAAAATATTTTCCTTCTTCGTGTTCTAAGTCATGCTATAAAGTTATGGTAAGTATGTTACCCCTAACGATTGCTCTTTGCTATCTATATGATGTCAAACACTAGAGGAAGACGAGCCTAAACTCTCGGGGAGCATCCTACCAACGTGAGCACTGGGATGCTCTTACTATGCCTACCCAAGTAGTGGCCAGCCACGTCTAACAAAGGGACCAAGCCCCTTATCCTACTACCTCGGGAGCTGACTTAAGGTACTTTATGAGAATGAATCCTCTTGTTTTCCATAGGTCAAAGGTAGATGAAGATCCACAAGAGTTCATTGACGAGGTCTATAAATTCTTAAACATCATAGGTGTTGGGCAGAGTGAAAAGGCGAAGTTGGCAGCTTACCAACTCAAGGGGGTAGCCAAAGTTTTGTATGAGCAATGGAAGGGTGAGAAGGGTAACAGTTATGTTGTTCTTTAGGATGAATTCAAATTGCCCTTCCTGAATTGGTTCTTCCCTCTTGAGCTTAGGGAAGCAAAGTTGGTAGAGTTTATGAACTTGAAATAAGGTGTTATGAGTGTGAGATAGTACACCCTCAAATTTAATTAACTTTTCAAGTATGCTCCTCACTTGGTGGATGATCCTAGTTTAAGTATGAATGAATTTGTGATGGGGGTCTTTGACTTGGTGAGTAAAGAATGTCGGTTTGCCTTGCTTATTGGTGACATGGACTAATCTCAGTTGTTAACATATGCCAAGCAAATGAAAGAAGAAAAGTTGAGAAAGAGAAGGGGCCATGAGGACAAAAGGTCCTATTTTGATTATGAGTTCCAAAAGGGTGTTAGATTTCATCATGGCCAAAGGCCTCCTCATGTTACTAATAGGGAGTTTGCCAAAGAATTCCCTAGGCCTCAAGGTATTAGTGGTGTGGCTCCTAACAATGTGTGTCTTAGATATGGGAAGAGTCACAATGGCCCATGTTTGAAGAGTTGTAAGCATGATTTAGTTATGGGGATCTTGGTCACAAGAAGCTATATAGTCAAAGAAACTGTAGCAAAGGTCCGGGGTGCTAATACAATTCTATTGGGTAGAGGTGGTCCTCAAGGTGGTTCCCCAAGGCACAACCAGTTGTATGCTCTACATGAGAGGCAAAGGGTTGGTGAGGTCCCCGATATTGTTACTAGTATGTTGAAAATTTTTAATCTTGATGTATATTCTTTAATTGATTCGATTGCCGCCCTTTCCTTTGTCACCCCCTTTGTTGCTAAAAAGTTACATGTTGAGTCAGAGTTGTTGCATGAGTCATATGAGGTGTCTACTCCTACTAGTGTTATTGGTGCATCTACTATTGCTTGGAGGGGTCTATAGAAATAGTCTGGTTGTATTTTGCATAAAATCTTACCTTGTGATCTTGTTGACTTAGATATGGTTGCTTTTGATGTTATTCCTAGATGAATTGATTGCATGAATAGTATGCTTCTATTGATTGTAAAACAATAGGGTCAAGTTTCAATTCCCAAATGAACCCATCCTTGAGTGAGAAAGTCATGATGTGGTAGTGAGGCATAGGTTCATCTCATGCATTAAAGCCCATCGATTAATCTCTAAGGGGTGTTTGTATCATCTTATGAGGGTTAAGGATATGGAGTCCAAAGTCCCTTCTATCTAGTCAATTCCAATTGTAAGTGAGTTTCTTGATGTCTTCCCAAATGACCTTCTCGGTGTCCCTCCAGAAAAGGAGCTAGATTTTGGCATAGATCTCCTTCTCAAATACTCAACCTACCTCCATTACCCTTTGCCACATGGCTCCAGCAGAGTTAAAGGAGTTAAAAGAATATTTGAAAGATTTGTTGGATAAGGGATTTATTAGACCTAGCCAATCACCTTGGGGTGCACCGGTGTTGCTTAAAAAGTAGAAAGATAGGTCACTTAGAATGTGTATTGACTACCGGCAACTCAATAGGGTCAATAAAAGAATAGATATCCTCTTCCAAGAATTTATAACTTGTTTGACCAATTGCAAGGGGCTAGCTTTTTCTCTAATATTGATATTCGGTCTGAGTATTATCAAGTGAGGGTGATGGAGTGTGATTTTCCCAAGATGGCCTTCCGGACTAGATATAGGCATTATGAATTTGTGGTGATGTTATTTGGGTTGACTGATGTACATACTGAATAGGGTCTTCAAACCCTACCTTGATTCCTTTTTTTGTGGTATTCATTGATGATATTTTGATCTATTCACATAGTAGAGAGGAGCATATGAGTCATTTGAGGGTTATGTTGCAAAGATTAAGGGAGGAGAGACTGTATGCTAAATATAACAAGTGTGAGTTTTGGTTAGAGGAGGTTGCATTCTTGGGTCATGTGGTGTCGGGGGATGTTATTAAAGTGGATTTTAAGAAGACCGATGTGATTAAGAATTAGCCTAGACAATTGACCCCGTCAGATATTAGGAATTTCTTAGGCCTTGCAGGTTAATATAGAAGGTTTGTGGATGGGTTCTCATCCATTGATTCCCCTATGACAAAATTGAATCAAAAGAAGGTTAAGTTTTTCTGGACCGATGAATGTGAGAAGATCTTCAAAACATTGAAAGATAGATATGTGTTCGCTCCTATATTGTCACTACCGGATGGGCTTGAGGGTTTTGTTGTGTATTCTGATGCATCTAGAGTTGATTTGGGTTGTTTGCTAATGCAAAATGGTAAGGTCATAGCCTATGATTCTAGGCAACTCAAAGTGCATGAAAAGAACTACCCTACCCATGACCTTGAATTGGCCGCCGTGGTATTTGCATTAAAGATTTGGCATCATTATTTGTATGGGGTGTATATTGATATCTTCACTAATCATAAAAGCCTCCAATATGTATTCACACAAAAAGATCTTAACTTGAGACAAAGAAGGTGGCTAGAACTTCTAAGGACTATGACATGAGTGTGCATTACCACCCGAGTAAGGCAAATGTTATGGAGGATGCTTTGAGTCGGATGTCTAAGGTGGTGACAGGGAGATGGCTAGGGAGGTGAATAGATTGGGTAGACTATGTGTGAGGTTGGAAGATGAGATGATAACAAAACAATACTTAGACTCCTCCTTGCTTGAATTGAAAGCCTTGGTGAAAGAGGGAAAAATAGAGGTTTTCTCCCAAAGGGGAGATGGAGCCCTTAGGTACTAAGGTAGGTTGTGTGTGCCATGTATTTATGGTTTGAGGTAGAGAATTATTGATGAGGCCCATAACTCTTGATATTCTATCCACCTCGTTTCCACCAAAATGTATAGAGACTTGAGGGATATGTATTGGTGGGGAGGCATGAAAAGGGACATTGTTAAAAAAAAATTTGGTTGCCATAGTTGTCAACAAATGAAAGTCAAACATCAAAGGCTAGCTGGCCTAACCCAAGACATAGAGATTCCTACTTAGAAGTGGGAGGTGATTAATATGGATTTTGTGGTTGGGTTACCCAAGACTACAAAAGGTTTTGATTCGATATAGGTGGTGGTTAATAGAATCACAAAATCGGCTCACTTTCTACCGATCAAGAATATGGGGCTGAAGAGTATGTGAGGTTGTACATCCATGAGTTAGTGAGGTTATATGGGTTTCCTTTATCCATCATATCATATTGGGGTGCATAATTCATTGCACATTTTTGGAGGTCTTTTCAAAGGGGTTAGTACCGAAGTTCACCTTAAGATGCCTTCGACCCTCAAATGGATGGTCAAGCCAAAAGGAACGTTCAAACACGTTAGGATATGCTTAGGGCTTATGTATTAGAGCTTAAAGTTTTTTAGGATGACCATCTTCTATTGATAGATATTTCCTACAATAACAGCTATCACTCTAGCATCGATATGGCTCCTTTTGAGGCTCTTTATGGGAAATAGTGTCGATCACCGGTCGGTTGGTTTGAGGTTTGATAGGTGACTTCATTGGGACCTGATATAGTTATGAAGTGTCTTGAGAAGGTTAAGATGATTAAGGAAAGATTGAGAACAACCCAAAGTCTTCAAAAATCCTATGCAGATGTAAGAAGAAGAGACCTAGAATTTCAAGTGGGTGATTGGATCTATTTGAAGGTTTCTCCAATGGAAGGTATCGTCTATTTTGGTAAAAACAGGAAATTGAGTCCAAGCTATATTTTCCATTTTGAGGTGATGAATAGGGTTGGCAAGGTAGCTTATGAGTTGAAGTTTCCTAGTGAAATGGATTTGGTTCATCTAGTGTTCCATGTCTCATCATAACCATGTCTCATCTAGTGTTCCATGAGAATTTTAAGGTGATGTTTTAAATGTAATGTTGCATCGATGTTGGGGCCAATTTGTTCATGATTATTCTTGTATTGTATGTCTCTTCTAAATTTGAGGATGAATGTTCCCAAGGGTGAGATATTGAAAAGACCCCCAAAAGTGCATAAAAACGTGCCTCAGAAGTGCCTAAAATCTTATTTTTCCATATATCCAAAAATTCATTTATTATTTCAAAATTCTGACTTCATATTCTTGTTTAGGGGAGTCTAAATTAGGGGTATAAGAGTCTAACTACAATTTTAAAGCAAAGGAATCGATTTATGAAATTTGTGCTTGGTGCAATTTCCAATAAATGTCCATCGCGGAGAGGTGTAAATTTCTGCACTCTTTTTCTTAGTTCATCCAAATTTATCCAAGTGTTGGGCCTAATTTTTCTCAAACATGTTTTTACCTATATGTAGCCTTATTTAATTCTCATATCACCCTAAACATTCCCCAATACTCACTGAAACACTTAGCCAAATATTTGCTCCAAAATTCAAGTCCCAAACTCAAGACCAATCTTAAGGATTGCATTATGGATCTCACTCAAGCTTCAAGTCTCCATTTCCAATCTTCTTCAATAGTTCTCCAAAGTCAAGGTATATTGGTTTAGTCTATTGGATTCTTTCATGTGTTGCAAGGTGTTGATTGATTGTTTTACAACGGATTTCTTACATGATTTGTTCTCTAAATTGCATGGTCTTTAACCCCTATTACACACAAAAAAGGTGTTTGATAAAATGTCCGGATGTGGTTTCTTAAGCAGTTGATGGTCCAAAGAATGAGATATGATATGATTTTTGTTACGATGATGAAATGAGCTTATAGTCATGATTTATTGCATATAAAGTGTTGCATTAGACCATGCTCAATCTAGGGGGCTAAGACTCCGAATAATCGAGATGCGGGTTTGTACCTATTAACGGAGGGAAGGGTTAGTACTTCTCCACTTAGTGATGGGGAGGCATCATCGCTAACCGAGTTGGGGTTTATACTCCTCAACCAAGGGAAGGGTTAGTACTTCTCTACCTAGGTGATAGGGCGGCATTATCACCAACCGAGTGAAGGGTTAGTACTTCGCCACCTAAGTAATGGGGAGGCATTATCACTTACCTCAAGGGGTTTATACCTTGGAAATCTCGCTTGGTCTATTCTTCACATATGATACCTTATATGAGTATAAGTTATTTGAGCATGCTTTACACTAAGCATTGACCCTACATGTCATCTTACTATGATATGCTTATTGCTTATTGATATGCATTTTGATTATGACGTCTATTCCTTGTTGCATTGCATCCCACATACTTAGTACATTCAAACATACTAACACACACTATTGCTTACATGAGATCACCATGTAGGAACTGGTGCCCAAGTTGATCACCCTTCCCCTCTATGTGGCTAGGTAGTGCTATTTCAAGATAGTGGATGAGTCCTCTATATCAGGGACCTTGGTCTATGCTTTCTTTTTCTTGCTTTATATTGAGATAATCTATCTTATGTTCTATTTGATTATGAGGGTGAGCTTGGTTACTTTGTCTTAGCCCCCGCTCTATCTATGTATTTAGTAGTGTTTGTTGGAAAAGTTATGTATCTATGGTATGAACTTTGACTCCTACTCTCTTGATGATTTTGTTTTACAAGATATCCCTTAGCCCCTTTGCCCTTAATATTATTCTATGTCTTTTACATGCTTTCGCGACCAATGATGTGTAATGATAAGTTGAGAGGCAAGATTGGGGTTCTTTCGGGTTCCCCATTCGTCGATTTACGTCTAGGCCATCGGCTTGGTTCGTGACATGATGTTAGTTGGTTTTGTATGTTTTTGTGTTTATATTTGCAGGATTATAGGTTGGCTTGATTTTGGTGAAAATTGTAGACATTATTGATTTTTGTTGTTATACGAGACCCTTTACGGGCCGTAGATCATTCTATGGCAGTAGGATGGTTTCGTGAACAATTCAAACAAGGGTCTATTTTCTGAAGCTTATTCTATAAACATATATATAAGATGTAGAAAGTTTTAGGAGTCATAGAAGATGGTTCGTGCCCTGAGGTTCAGAACAAGAAAGTTTTATAACTTGTAGAAAGTTTTATGAGTCGTAGAAGAAGTTTCATCAGACAAAATCCATTTTATTATTTGTAAACCACTTTATTAGTCATAGAGGGGTGTCATGTCCAAATTTTCGACAGCTGGTCCGAGAATCCGATTATGGTCGTGGAATGCAATATGGCCTATTAATGCCTTTTGTATGGCGTGCCAACCAATTCTCCTATTTAGTTTCGAACTTGTATGTTATCTATTATAAATAGGTTTTTTGGTTATTTTTTAGATGTTTTTGCCTAGTACTCAAAGAACTCAGCAATTAAAGAGATAAAATTGTGAGATCATCTTGGAGAGTCTTTGAGAACACTTGTGTTTGAATTTCATCTTTAAGCTTATGATACTTATTGACATTGGATTTGCTTGTTCTTAATTTTATTGTGTAAGTGTTCAATTATGTTTTCTCAACCTATATATTTTGCATCTACACAAAGCATGAATAGTTAAATCCTCAACTAGGGTTATGGAAATCATGAAGAACTAACAAAGTAAAACTAGATAATTCATAATTCCTGGAAAGTGTATATGCATATATTAATTAACTCTCTTCATTTTGGATATTTTATAGAGGTGGCCAACATTAGAGATCACTTATTGTTACTGACTTGACCAATATAGTAATGAATAGGAAAAGAGATTAATTAAGAGGATTCAATTGATGTGTTCTCATTTAATCAACAAAACTAGGCCAAGGGGAGGTTGTACAGGGACTAATAGGTAAGGGTTAGTAATACACGCAATGAGGATGGTCCAAGTCGCATAGTGAGATTCACCTCTCACTTTTGACCAAAAGGACTTTGTCAACATAACTTATCAGTCTGCATGCTATATACCAGAAAAATTAGGTTATCTGGTGATACTGAGTTAGGGAATCATGGGTAATAGTATATCCTAGTTTCTCTCCATATTGACTTCTCTCTTGTGATAGATAGTTTAGTTCTATTTCTCATTGATTATTGCAACCTCCCCCTTTGTGATACAAGTTGGTTAACCATTCCAATTGCAAAAAATGAATTCTCTTGAGTCTATGTATTACCTGCGGGTTCGACCCTAACCCTTTTTAGGTTCTATTTCTTGACATTTACCATTTTATCATCTAAAAAGGAGGTATTACTTGGGCGACATCAAGATTTTGGAACCCAAGCTTAATGTCATAGTAGAATGAATCTAGCTGAAGTATTAGAAAGGTACCACCAGACTTTAAGATGTCAGCCTATATCGAGAAGAGTATACAATTTAAAGTCAAGCAACATGACATTTATACCAGAACAAGCTCCAATCTGAGGTCCAACAATTGTAGATGGCATCATGGAAGAAATAGTAAATTTGTTCATGGACATTATTAGAGAAGAAAAAGAAATAGATCTCAGTAAATTGACCATCCATGATGCCAAGCCTAGAGAAGTGTTGCATAACTAGACCGTAGCCCATCTCTATTTTAGCAAGAATCCTGGTAGTATGGAAAGTAGTAGTTTTATAATTTGCATGATCAAAATCGAGGCTTGAATCATGCTTTATCTTTTTTGTCGCTTGCGTCTTTTTGAGAAGCTAGAATGCTTCTAAATAAAAGCATTATTTTCCTAAAATTATCTCATTATTTTTAAAGTATTTGTTTTTTTCTTTATTTCTTTTATTATTTTTACTTACCATTTATGTTTTTCAGTACTTGTATTTATAAAAATCCTAGGTCAATGGTTATGACATGTAACGATTTCCTCAAGCAAAGTAGAATCCATGAGCTAGATCATGAAGAATATCATAAAAGCATGATGATAGAAAATCTACCACATCAGATTGAGCAGCTTGAAAGTAAGAAGAAACCTAACATGGAGAAAACAGAGGTTGTCTACTTGGGAGGCGAGGAAGTCATAAAAATAAATCATAAGTCAGCATATATTTAGAGGTCAAAAGGAAGTAGCAGTTGATATATTTTCTTAAGAAATATGTTGATGTATTTTCCTGGTCTTATAATGACATGCTAGGACTAAGCACTAACATCATCTCGCACAAGTTACCAATCAATCTCGCTTGCTGACCCATCAAGCAAAAGACAAGAAAATTCAAGCCCGATTTGAGTTTGAGGATTAAAGTGGAAGTCAGTAAGCGAGTTGAAGCAAATATTGTAATGGTATGAATTATCCCAAGTGGTTGGCCAAAATTATGCCAGTGCCAAAGAAGGATGGGAAAATCAGAAATATGTGTGGACTATCGAGATCTCAATCAAGCTAGTCCTAAGGATTATTTTCCTCTTCCAATATTCATATACTCATTGATAATTGTGCAAAACAAGAGTTGCAATCATTTGTGTATTGTTTTTTGGGATTTCACTAGATCTTGATGGATGAAGATGATACAGAAAAAATGACATTTGTCATGCCATTGAGGGTGTTTTGCTATAGGGTGATGTTATTTGGTCTCAAAAATGCTGGAGCAACCTACATGAGGGCCATGACCACTTTTTTCCATGATATGATCCATAAGGATTTGAAATATATATGGATGATATCATCATAAAGTCGAAGAAGAGTTCAGACCATTTACAAAAGTAAATGGTATGACATAAAATTAAATCTAGTGGATGATTTACAAAAGTATGACATAAGTGGATGATTTACAAAAGTTCTTTGAAAGATTACAAAGGTATGACATAAAATTAAATCTAGTAAAGTGTGCTTTCAGCGTATCTGCAAGAAAACTGCTAAGATTTGTTGTCCATAGAAAAGGCATAGAGTTGGACACATCAAAGGTTAAAGCAATCCAAGAAGTGCCTCCTTCTAGGACCGAGAAGGACATGATGAGTTACTTGGAGAGACTCAACTACATCAGTCAGCTCATTGCTCAGTCTATAATAATATGCGAACCAATATTCAAGTTTCTAAAGAAGGATATTGCCACAAAATGGACAATGGGAAGTCAAAAGGCTTTCAAAAGAATCAAAGAATATTTGTCCTGACCAAGACGTAGGGTCTACAAGTGATATGGCGAATGGGAACCTTTAAGTTCCCAAATAAGCTTCATAGCATCTATCCAAACATCATTGGTTTAGAAGCATATGTATCAATAGTAAACATATAGTTCTAAGGGAGAGAAAAGTAGGACTCATGCTATGGGAGTACCATAGGGATATGGGATTAACATAAATTCACATAGTACATAGCACATAAGAACTAAGGGGCGGTTAAATATGACTTGTTCTATGGGGGCAACATGGGACTTAGGATCTTCCACATAATAGCATGAATCCATAACATAAGTTCATAATCAATCCATAATAACATAACTATTAAACAATCATATCCATAAATGTAATATCTAAATACAACACTTAGCCCATAAATGTAAGGGATAGGATAAGATAGGACAGGGGCTACGGCATGTCCTGGTCTCACCCTTAAAGTAAATAATGTAAAGAAGACATCACAGGTAGAGGAATGGTGGCTTGTCCTTGGTACATAGGACTTACAACAATAAGTATCTCAAGATCCAATCTAACTGTCATGAGGTGGATGAAAGTAATCTCCGGTCCCTACATGGTTAGATCATGTAGACAAAGGTATGCGTTAGTAATTTTGAATGTACTAAGTATGCGGGCATTCAATGCATATGACTTATCAAACCTGCAGTCAATGTTAGATTACAAGAGCATATATATAGAAATAATCATATAATCAAGAGAATTCTATAAAAATATGCCATAATGCAAAAATACTTTATATATATTAAGGATGGGACCATAACCGACATAAGACCAAGTGAGCTATAACTTGGAACTCCATCATCTTTCCTACAACAGATAAAAAGGTGATCTACTTTCCAAAAGTAGATCCTTAACATTCTCTTCTTCTTCTTCTTTACCCCTTGGGTTATAAATATATCCCTATTTTAGGCATATAGTACAAGACAAAGAAGTATGGACCCTTGGGATAGCCCATCTTGCATCCAACACCCAACCATACTAGGTCATCATCCCACTAGTATACATATATATGCATGCTTGTAAAAGAGGCCTAAGACTTTCAGATCATTTATATGTATACTTAGACTCAAAGGCCAAATCAAATTCTTCATAATCATGCATACTAGGCTAAAAAGCCAAAACATTCTTCATGTAATACTTTTTATGCATAGGAATAGCTCCTTTAGAGCACCTTCTTGAGAGACGAGTATGGACCCTTGGGGATAGCCCACCCCGCCTCAAATCTCAATTGATGCTCCCTAAACATATTGGTGTAAACACCCATAATTGCTCAAAAAGCCATAATATTAGACATTTATGTGATCACATTCTTGTCATAACCATAATCTTCTCAAAATCATATACATCAAAATAATTGGATTTTTACCGACTTCATAAACTTTATAAAAAAACCATACTCATGCATGTATATACTATAAATGAGATGATAATAGCATGAGTAATAGAGATTCAATCATAAATCAATAGCCCAATATGAAATTCAATTAAATCCATAAGTAAAATTGACATGCAAATTACAATTTAGATTACCATACTGAAATAAACTTTAAAGGGGAGATGCACTTTAATAACTTTATAACTTCAATGCATCTCATCATATTTGGGATTAATTCACTTTAAAATCAACAGTTAAACATATCTCGTATGTCAATTGAATTTAGTAAACCATAATATTGAAAACCCATATTTAAAATAAGCTACAATTCATGAAAATCACTTGAAAAAATTTTGGGACTTCTTGGTTGAAAGGGACGAAGAATAAAACCCACATACCTTAGCTAATAAAGAAGATTAAAGAAGAAATTTGATGCAGAAAGAGCCTTTCCTTGATTCCCAAGATTATTTCCCACTGGAGTTCTTTGAAATAGACTTTAGAGAATTTTTAGTTGTGTGGAATGAAATTGAATGAGAGGAATAAAGTTTAGGTCATTAGGAAGTCTTTAGGTAGCATAAAAAGTCATTAAAGTCCTTTAAGAGAATCACAATTACCAAAAAACAATTAATGAAGCAAAATAACATATCTTGTCAGGGGTCCCGTGAGGAGGTCTCATAGTCTGTACAAGGTTTCACAAAGCTGTGAAACTCTCTTTTAACACCTCACTAGTCAATTCTCAAAAAATACTACACAGATGGGCTTTATAAAGTGGGCATAACTTCTTGATCTGAAGTCAGAATGAGGTGAAATAGGATGAGTTGAAAAGCTAATCAAAAAAGCTTTAATTTGATAGGTCATGGGTCACCCAGTTTTGTTTGTGCTACGAGATATGACCTTATAAAGTTGACCCTTCTATTTGATGACCCTAAAACACATAAATAAGCTTGACTTGAGGGATTAAAAGTGAACTTGGCTTGAGCTTGAAAATTCTATACTTAGAAAAGTTCGACGAAAGACCTAAAAGGTTGGACTCACAGTTCGTACCAAGCTATATAAACTGTGTACTCCTTCGCACCACTTCACTTGGAAAATTATTTATTACAAAGTTCAGAGAAGGTGATCTAATAGTTATAAAAATTCCACTCTAGCACCTATATGGAGGACCACATGTAGCGTGAAGCATAATACCATCTGTAAGAGAGGCCATAACACTTGCCTTAAGCTCCAAACTATGGAGTCTCAAACCCAAGGCAATCATACTATCCACGACACAGTCCATATGATCTCACACGGCTAGTGTGGGGTCCACGTGTGGTATTCCTTGGTCTTAAACTTCACACCAAGTCCCTCATACCTTACATAATGCCACGAGCCACTTCAAGGAGGCTCTACATGGTCCATATAGCCTCACACAGACCGTGAGGTCTTCTATGGAGCATTATCTCTATCAAAATTTTTTCGATACCAAATTTCCAAGATTTAATGAGGTCGTACAACATCTAGTCCTTACAATTTATCTAACCGCAAGTATTGGTGCCACCTGAGCGAGGAAGGTCTTTACTACTATACTTATCTATCATGGATGGCATATATGGATGTATGTTGGAATAATATAATGAGTCAAGAAGAAGAGGACAAGCCATTAACTACTTAAGAATGAAGTTCATCTTATACGAGGCAAGATAAACCTTGTTGCAATGAACCTATTGCGCATTGACTTTGATCACACAAACATTTTGATCTATATACACTATATACTTGATCTTAAGAATGGATCCACTCAAGTACATCTTTTAGAAGTTGATGCCTACAAGCAAATTGGCAAAATGGCTAATTTTGTTAAGTGACTTTGATATTGTGTGTGTGACATAGAAATCCATCCAAGGACAAGCCTTAGATGACCACCTAGTAGAAAATCTTGTGTATTAACATTAGAAGCCGCTCAAAACTTACTTCCCTAATAAAGATGTGTTGTTTGTAGGAGAAGCCATATCAGAATCATACACTGGGTGGAGGATGTTCTTTGATGGAGCATCAAATTCCAAAGGAGCTAGAATAAGAGCAGTCTTAATTTTAGAGACAAGCCAATATTACCCAATTTTAGCCAAGATCAGTTTTGATTGTACAAATAACATGGCAAAGTATGTAGCTTGCATTCTGGGACTCTGGATGGTTGTAGACATGGATATGAAAAAGCTCTTAGTGATATGTGATTTTGATTTTTTGATTCATTAAGTTCAAGGAGAATTCGCTACTGAGGATGTTAAGATCCTTCCCTACTTGCATAATATAAAGGAGTTGAATAAGATATTTATAAAGATTAAATTCAAACTTGTCCCTCGAAAAGAAAATGATTTTGTCGATGCTTTAGCAATTTTGTCCTCAATGATTCGACATCCAAACAAGAATTACATCGATCCTATTGGAGTGGAGATACAAAACCAACATGCATACTATTTTTATGTAGATGAGGAACTGCATACAAAACCATGGTAATATAACATCAACAGATTTATAGAATCACAAAAGTACCCTGAAAATGCAGAAGCAAGCAAAAACATACTTAGAGAAGAATGGCCAACCATTTCATTCTTAATGGAGAAATCCTACACAAGAGGAATCTAGATTAAGAATTGCTAAGATGTGTCGATGCCACAAAAGTGACAAGACTTTTAGAAGAGATACATGTAGGAACATATGGGCCTCACATGAACGGGTTCACCTTGGCAAAAAAGATTTTAAGAGTCAGGTATTTTTGGATGATGATTGAGAGACAACATTTGAAACATACAAAAATGTCATCAGTGCCAAGTGTATGGAGATTTAATACGCGTCCACTGAACCAACTCAATTTGATGGGTTAGCCTTGGCTATTTGCTTTTTGAGGCATGGATATGATTGCACCCATAGAGTCTGCCACATCAGATAAAAATTATTTCATCTTAGTAGCTATTGATTATTTTACAAAATGGGTCGAGACTTTGATATACAAGGTAGTGAATAAGATGGCAGTGGAAGAAATTATTCGTAACAATATAGTGTGTAGGTCTAGAATTCTAGAATCTACCATTATAGACAATTAAGCAAATCTTAATAGCAATCTTATGCAAGCATTTTGTGAAAATTTTGGGATTACTCAATGAAACTCCACATCCTATCGTCCACATATGAATGAAGTAGTTGTGTAATGACCTGGTTGATCATTTTTATCTTTATCTGTGAAAATTATTAGTTTACCTTTTTGTAATTTACTTTTGGTGTATTTTAAACTATTTAAACAGTTAGAATTGAAATCTCAATTTTTAAAAGTTGAAAATACGAGTTTTGGGCTTTTTAAAAGTATAAGTTGTTGAAACAGTGAGTTTTTATGTCATTTTGAGTTTGGAAGGTCAGATCAAGGATCCGTCATTTCCATTAGCTCCAGAATATCAAAACTAAACAACAGAAAGTTATAGAACGAAATGTGGGGTTAAAATAAAGTTTCCATAAATCTCAGATGCAGTCAAAGATTGACTATTTTTTGGCTTTAGAGTATGATGGAATAAAGCAAAATGTCTCCTTAAATTGTCTGTGCTTCTTTCATTTGTGAAGTAGCAGTTAGTCAATGCAACTTTTGATGCTCCTCATGAATCATCTGGAAATAGCCGCTTTATGTTTTTAAACATAAGGGTTAGGCTGCGTACATTCGACCCCCCTTTACACTGCATTGAGCGGGAGCCTTTCGAGGCACCGGGGTATGTTGATGATGATTTAATAATGAATTTTTAAGTGGTATGGTTTGTGGTCAATTTTTCTATAACAATTTTACAAAATCATACGTTATAAGTTTGGGAAGATTTCCATTACGGCCTAATCAGTACAATATTAACTCAGTATTTAGGGCCACTCAACATGACTGTGGTGATCTTTTTCATTTTACATGTGCGTTTACCCATGAGTAGTTTTCTAGTATGACTTTTGGTCAATTTTTGTATGAATACTTTATAAAACCATTCACAATATCTTGCAAAAGAATATCAATAGCCACAGTCTAATTCACATAATATTTTTTGGCATTTAAGAGCCACTTAATTAGAATGAGGTGGTTTTCTCAATTTTAGCCTATTGATTTTGTGGTAATATGGCTTCAGATCAAATTTGTTTAGAACCTTTATAGAATAATTTGTGATGTATTGGAGAAGAATTCAAATAGCCCAGTCTGATCAGCACAACAATTTTCAGCAATTAGGAGCTACTTACAAAAATAGGCAATTTTTTTCTCATGTTTCATGTGTGCTAGACCATGATTTTTTTGGCGGTATAGATTTCAGTCAATTTTTTGATTAAACCTTTACATAATCATCTGATATGATGTGAGGGAACAATCTCACTAGCGTCTTCCCGATTTGCATGCCACTTTTTAGCATTTAGCGGCAACTAAATAGAAATTAAGTGATTTTCTCTATTTTTTTTTGTGTGTTAACCATGATTTTTTTGGTTGTATGGAATCCAATCAGTTTTTGTGAAGCCTTTAAAGAACCATCTATAATGACCTAGGCAAGAATCCCAATATCCTCGTCAACGAAATATTTTTTAGCATTTATGAGTCACTTATATAGAATTGTGTGATTTTCTCTATTTTTCGTGTGTTAGACCCATGTAATTTTTGGTGGCATGACTTTTGATGCATTTTCTCAAATATTTATAGAATGATCTTTTAGCATATAAGAGCCACTCTATATGAATTAGGCGATTTTTTCCATTTTCCATTCAGTTAGCCCATGGATTTCTTATTTGTTTGAGTATTGAGCAAATTTTTCACAAAATCTTTACAGATCCATTTATGATGTCTTAGGGTAGACTTCCAATAGACTAGGTCTAATCCATGCGATATTTTTAGTATTATGGGCAGCTCAACAGAAATTCAGTAATTTTTCCCATTTTTCATATGCGTTGGCCCATGAATTTTTTGATGGTATGACTTTCATTCAATTCTTTTTATATGTAACTTTTATAGAACAATTTGTGATGACATGAGAAAGAATTTTAAATAGGCTCATCCTTATCTGTACAATATTTTTTGGGGGGCCACTTAGGAGCCACTCAATATAAATTAGACATTTTTCTAGTTTTCATGTGTGTTAGTCTATGGATTTTTTAGTTGTATGGCTTTCGATCAATTTTTTTGTTGATACCATAGTTGAACCTTCTGTCGTAAGGAAGAATTGAATAAGATCAGCCTGGGTTATGTTGACATTTTTTAGCATTTAGGGGCTGATGTGTTGTCAAAATATAAAACAAGGGATTTTGTGTGTTCTCACAATGACTTTTTATGTTTTTTATGTGTGTTGTATTTATTTTTGTAGAAAATATAGGTTAGCTTGATTTCAGGGAAAAGTAGCAGATTTGTTGAATTTGAGGATCAACGAAACCCATTACAAGTCATAGCCCAAGCTACGAATCGTAGAGGATGATCGTAGGAATTAAAAGTTTCCAAAATTCAAATAAAAAAATTTGAAGTTCAGTCATATGAGCTCAAGTTATGGGTCATAATCCTCACAACGACTCATAGAATGGGACCTCGTAGTGATAAACATTGTTGATTAAAATTAGACCAAGAGCTACAAGAATGGACAACGAGAAGGTACTATAAGTCATAGACCAGACTACTATTCATAGGTGTGAATCGTAGCAGCCAAGTGTAAAATGCCAAGTGCTAATAACGAAAGCCTAATTACAAGTCGTAGCTACTAGCCGTTGCAGCTGCCGACTTGAATTTTATAATTATTTTAAGAACCTTTTTATAAATAGTATAAATAGTATATTTTAGGACTTTAGAATGAGATTCCATAGTTTTTTTAGAGATTTTTAGAGAGAGAAGCTCATAGTTCTTAAAATATTGCAGGGTTTTAGAGTAGAAATTTAGGGTTTTCATTTTGAGACTCAAATTAGGCGATTGAAATCACTTGGAATATAATTTCATTAATCAAGCTTGTGAATTCAAATCCAAAGGTGGTTTTATTATTCTTCATTCTTCTTATGTAATTTCTCAACTATGTATGTTTCATTCATTATTTGTTTTCTTGCCCAAATCCTGAGTAGCTAAACCCCCACAACTTTGTTGTTGTGGGAACCATGAGTAGCTAGCTTAATAACCCAGAATATTTATACTTCTTGAGTTGGGTGTTTGCATATATTATCCATTTTGCTTCATTGTTCTTATTGTTTAATGGTGGCGAACATTAAACCCAACCTAGAGTCATGATCACAATCAAGTTAGTGATAAATAAGAAAAGAAAATAAGTGACAGAATTTGATTAATATGTTCTTATATAATCAACCAAACCTGGCCAAGGAGAGGTTGACTGGGATAATAGGTAACAGTTAGTTGGCAAACTATGGTAGCCAGCCAAGCACCATAGTGAAATTCGACCTTTACCTTTGCCCAAGGGTTGAAAGAACATAAGTTACCTTCCTACAGGCAATGTCCTAAATAGGTTTTGTTAGCTGGGATGCTTGAGTTAGTGAATCTTGGGGAACACAAACAACCCCCCCTTTTAATTGAGAATAAAGTTAATTGATGCTTGAAATGATTGTTGGTAAATCAATGTGGCAAAACCCCGTGTTCCCTTGGGATTTGATCCTAATCTGTGGTTAGGTTTTATATTTGACAATGAATGTTTTATCCTTGAAGTGAGAGGTACTGTATGAGCATTACCAAAACAAATTGCACTATTATCAGGGAGTAAGATGAGTTTTTAACTTAATTTTACTAATAGTTAATTCAAGTGTTGATATCTTAGTTCTCATGTATTTTACTTTTTTTTTGTTGTTGTTTAGTATCTCTTGCAAGGTATACTAGGAGAATTCGCAACATAAGGAGCCAAGGTGGACCCTTAGCTCCAATTAATCTTGAGATTCAACGTGTTGCAAGGAGAATGACACAAGCAAACATGGATATTGCTATTAATGAAGCCATGGATTAACATGATGATGATGTTGGTAGAGAGGAGAATCCACCACCAAGGAAAAAAAGGCCACACCATAGGCATTTCAATGAGAATGCATATGGCCGAAATCAATAGCGGTTGGACCCTATGTCCAAGGATGTTATAGCTGTTATAGTGTTTCCACCACCAGCAACAGACACTAAGCTCACAATGTCAAGTGGATTACTCCAAATGCTTCAGAAACATGGTTTGTTTTCAAGATTACCTACTGAGGATCCTCACAGTCATCTTTATAATGTTGCATTTGTTTGTGAAAGTGTGATAGGTACACAAAATCTCTCTGTGGATGTTGTTGGGTTCTGTCTGTTCCCACTATCTCTTATGAGTAATGTGGCAATATAGTTGTCAAAGCTCTCACATAGCTCAATCACCAGATAGGTGGAATTACAAAGACCATTCTTAGAGCGATACTTTCCAAGGTCTAAAATGCATAAACTTAAGGACTAAATCATTAACTTTAAGTAATTGCCAAGTGATTCTATTAGCACAACATGGCAAAGGTCCACCAAATGATTGAGAATGGTTCCGAACCATAGGATCATGGATGATGCCTTAGTGGAAATTTTCTATCGGGATCTTAATGAGAATAATCAAGGGTGTGATGGTACAATCATGGGAGGCATATTCTTAGACCAATCAGTCACAAGGATAGTGAAAAGGATGGATTAAGTAGTGAAGACCAATAGAGCATAGGGCCAAAGGGAAAGAGCTACTATAAGAAACTTTTGTGTAGTGAGTATTAGTTTGGGGCAAACAAAAATCAATGATTAATCATGCAACAACTTGCTTAACTCCGAACTAGCATAGACTTGGTAGTGAAGAAAACTCATGAAAGTGTTCATGCGATCATCTACCAACCTCCAAGAGCACCTGTGTATGTTGATTCATATTATGAAGAAGATGTTTTCTTTGTTAAAGATCAAGTAGTGGGTTTTCTGAAAAATGCCCAAAGGCCCAATATGAACTAATGGAGTCAAGGTGTCAAAAATTAAGGTTAGAATTACAACCAAGAGGGTGCCTATAAAGATAATCATGGTGGTTATTTTGAGAGATATAGGGTGCCTGATGTTGATAGGGATGGAAGAGATGGGTATAGAAATGGTCCTTATGTGCATCCTCATAATCGTGAAGTCAGTTCTAGCAATACAAGGATCGAGGAAATGTTTAATAAGTTGTTGAAGAAGGATAATCACTAAGATAAAACTTTGAAAAGGATTAAATCAGATATTTAAAGCATCAACCAAAAGATCGAGTCTCATTCGGTAGCCATCAAGCAACTCAAACAATAATTTGGTCAAGTGTCACTTCAATTGAATCAATGCCAAAAGGGTACATTACCGAGCAACACAGTTCAAAACCCTAAGAATGAGGGACATTCCATAGAGATTATGATAAGGAGTGGACAGAGTACAATTAACCCTCCAATGTCGATGGCTATGAATGATGACGGTAAAAGGAGTGTTGATGGCAAAGTTGAAGTTGAGGATAAAGGTTTGGCGTGAGAGATGAAGTGGTAAAGGAGCTATAAAAGAACAAGATTATCCCAAGACCTCCCCCTCCTTTTCTCCGAAGGCATAAGCAAACGGAGGAGAATGGAAAGTTCAAACACTTCCTATCCATGTTGAAACAATTATCCATTAACATTGAAGCATTAGAGAAGATGCTTGGGTATGCTAAATAGATGAAAGATTTGGTCACAAGAAAGTGCATGGTGAGCTAAGACCTTACACAAGATCTCCAACATTGTAGTGTGATTACAACCAAATGTTTAGTCCAAAAATTGGAGGACCTCTGTGTGTTTATTATCCCTTGTACCATCGGCGATGTTGAGTTTGCAAGAGCATTGTGTGATTTGGGAGCAAGCATTAATTTGATGCCTCTTTCTATGGTTAAAAGTCTTAGATTGGGAACTCCTACTCATACAAAAATGTGGTTACTAATGGCAGACAGAACAGTAAAGAAACCTATAGGAGTACTTTATGAATTATTGGTAAAGGTAGATAAATTTATATTTCTCGTAGATATTATTATACTTGACTATGAGGTTGATTTTGTAATTCCTATTATTTTAAGGAGGCCTTTATTAGCTACAAGTAGCACTCTAGTTGATATGGAGAAAGGGCTACTCAAATTCATAGTTGGGGAACAAGAGGTTGTGTTTCATGTTTGTCAACAAGAAAGGAAGAATTGTGATATGAGGGTAGTTTTAGTGATTGAAACTATTGATGATGATGATAACTCAGAAGTACCTATTGAGCTATGACTAGGAGTTGGAACTTTCAAGGTAGTGTTTATAAACTTTGGTAGTGATAGTATCCTAGATTATAAGGAGACAGTAAATGCTCTTGGGATTTTATTTGGCCCTAGATGTCAGACCAAATTGGTGCTAGTATTGAAGAATCAGGAGATGACCCTTACCAAACCTTCTATAGCGATCCGGTATTAGAATTGAAAGCATTTCCATCATATTTGAAGTATGCATTCTTAGGAGAGAATAATACATTACTGGCCATCATATCTGTGGACTTGAGTAAGGGGCAAGCAGATGCCTTTGTGACAGTACTCAAGCAGTTTAAAAGGGCTATTGGGTGGACTATTGCAGATATCGTTGGTATTCCACCAGAGATATGCACTCACAAAATATAGTTACTTAAAGATTACAAGCATAGCATCGAGTATCAATGTCCTCTAAACCCTCCTATGCAAGAGGTGGTTCTCAAGGAAATCATCAAGTGGTTAGATATAGGAGTAATCTACATAATTGCTGATAGTGAATGGGTGAGTCCAATATAGTATGTTCAAAAACAAAAAGGGGTATCATAGTTGTCACGACCCAAGCCTAGTTCATAAACATAACTGGACGAATAGGGGACCAAAGGGACCCCAAACAATCCTCTTAGCATATCATTTACACATCCTTGGTTACGGAAGAAATTAAATAACAACAAGAGAGTATAAATAACAATAACAAGTCTAAGGGATGTTTTAGATAACCACAAACAAACAAGAGTCAAGAGCATAGCATAATTATATAAATTTTCCAACAACACTTCTAACCATAGACTTGAGCGGGGCACAAGACACTTTCAGTCTCACCCTCATAGTATCAAGAGTTCAACACAAAGAAATAACATGAGCGAGAGTAGCATAGCCAGTGTTCGAACTTGAGGACTCACCAAAGCTTATCTTCAAAATATTGCAACTATCCATGTAGAGGATGATTGTGAGGAGCTCTAGTTCCTACATGATGTTATCATGTAGGTATAGAATATGCGTTAGTATGGTTGAATGTAGCAAATATGTAGGATACAATGCAACAAAAGATAGGCAACATAGTCAAAATGCATAAACATAGGCAATGGATTGTATAATAACTAATATGGCATGCATGATCAATGGTTGAAATAAAACATGCTTATATATAATATATTACATGTGTAGGAGGAGCATCATCATAGACCAAGAAAACTCGTACTTGGAATCCAAGGCATGTCACCCCCTTTGAAGGTGATTGAGGTATATACCTCTAAATTGGTAAATGGGCATGTCACCCCCTATCATAGTGGTCAAGCTATATACCCCTCAACATGGTAGAAGGCATGTCACCCCCACCAAAGTGGAGAAAGTATATACCCCTCAACATGGTAGATGGGCATAGCAATCCCCATCAAAGTGGTCAAGGTATATACCCCACAATATGGTAGATGGGCATAACACCCGCCATCAAAGTGGTTCAGGCATATCACGCCCTCAACAAGATGTGGTCAACTTGTAACACTATGGATACTTTTCAAGAATTCAACATATATATACATTCCTTTTATCATTATATAGTCACTTGACTCATAGGCTGTACAATAGATCATCAATAACTCAAAAACCCTTAACAGGACATTTTATCCAACACTAGGTGGGCGTGTAATTCTAGTTCAAAATCATATAATTCAAGAGTGAAATCATGTGAGAAAACATAATGTAAATCGACCCACAAACACCTGGTAACACCCTCATGCAAGGTACATTGAAACTCCTTATTAAATCTCATCATAGTACATAGATTCATATCTCAAAACTTGCTTATATAGTCAACATTCATATGAAACCCCAGATAGTTTTAAATCAAATTCATAGTAAGAAATACCCAGAGATAAATGAACTTGAAACATGAAAATTTACTAATAAAGGAAGGTTGGGCATCATAGAAGGAAGAACCCAATTGTTGAAACCCATATACCTCAAATTTGGAGGTTTCCTTGATGAAGATTCAAATGAGTACTTGAAGTTAGAATGTATTTCTTGGTATCCGGAATGAATTTGGGACACTTGATGTTTGATGAAATATTTGGATAAGTGTTAGAGAGGGTTTTGAGGAATGTCTTGAATGATATGGGGTTAAAAAATGACTAAGAATAGGTGTTTCTATGCATAGGAGGGCTTAGGCCCAAGGCCTCAAAGCCTTAAACTGAAAAAGGAAAACTGGCACAAATATAATACTGGTCTGTGCCCTAGCAGTATCGCACTAAGGGTGCAAATCGTCATTGTTTTTTGTGAACTTTAGAAAATAAAATTTTGATACAGTTGCTCTAAAATTGGGGTTATACTCATTTCCCACTAAATTTTGCCCGTTGATCTCAAATATGAAGTCGGAAGTTCGATATCATGCACGAATTTAAGATATATTTAAATTATGATTATAGGCCTTTCCGAGGAACATTTTTGGGCATTTTTTGTGGCATTTCAATACCTCTCCCTTGGGAACATTCGTCCTCGAATGTCAAAGAAATGTTCATGGTAGAAATAATCAAGATGAATGCACCACACACATGAATGCAACAAATGCATTAAAACATTATTTCAAAAATCTCAACGGAAGTGTCAAAATCACCATAACTTGCCAACATAAACATAAATGCATGAAAATGAATTAATGTCTGAAACTTAAGACTGAAATCACATATGGGACTTAAATTAGTACCTTAGGCTTGAGTAGAATGGAATAGATAGAGATATCGCTTTTGCATGTCTGCCTCGGCTTCCCATATAGCACTTTCAACTTGTTGGTTCCTCTAAAGGACCTTGATGGAATCAACATCCTTGTTCTTCAACCTCTACACTTGTCGATCCAAAATTTCTACTGAGACCTCTTTATGAGTCAAATTGTCAGCAACAACACCCACAATATCTAATGGCATAACAGCACTTGGGTGACCCACACACTTCTTCAACATAGACACATGGAAGAATGGATGAACTATATTTATATCATTGGGCAACTCCAACTCATAGGCCACCTTACTATTCCTCCTCAACACTCTATAAGGACCTAAAAATCTTGGACTCAATCTACCTGTCATACCAAAACGAACCACAACCTTCATAAGTGAGACCTTTAAATAGACCTAATCACCAACCTTAAATTCAATATCCCTCCTCCTCACATCGAAATAGGACTTTTGTAGACTTTGGGGTGTTTTTAACCTCTCCCTTATCAACCTCACCTTCTCCAAGGCCTCCATAACTAAATCTGGACCCAACAAAACCATTTCCCCCACCTCAAACCATCTGATGGGGGACCTACAACACCTACCATAAATAGCCTAAAAAGGAGCCATACCAACACTTGAAGGATGACTATTATTGTAACCAAACTCAATAAGTGAAATATTTTCATCCTAACTACCCTTAAACTCCAAAACATAAGCTATAAGCATATTCTTAACCATTTGGATACTTCTTTTGGATTGGCCATCCATTTGAGAGTGAAAGGTCGTACTAAGCTTTACCTTGGTATCAAGACCTCTTTGGAAGGAATGCCAAAATTGAGAAGTGAATTGAGCCGACTTTGTCATTCTATCAACCAAAACCCAAAAAGAATCAAAAATGCTTTCTAGTATTAGGCAACCCAACCACAAAATGCATGTTAATTTTCTCCCACTTTAGTAGGAATCTCTATATCTTGGGCTAGGTCACCCAGCCTTTGATACTCAACTTTAACTTGTTGGCAATTGTGACATCCATATATGAACTTGGCAATGTCCCTCTTCATACCACCCCCACCAATACACCTCTCTTAAGTATATATATACATCATTGTAGAATCGAGGTGAATAGAATAGGAAGAGCTATGAGCCTCCTCTAAAATATTCTTTATCAAATCATCAACATTAGACACACACAATCTATCTTGGTACATAAGGGCACCATCTCCCCCTTAGGAGATAACCTCTACCATACCGTCTCTCACCAACACCTTCAACTCTAACAAGGCGGGGTCAAGATCTTGCTTTGCCTTCACCTCCTCAACCAATGAAGATTTAGAATCATTAATAACCACAACCCCACCATTATCAACCTCTTCCAACCTAACCCCTAATCTAGCCAACCGATGAACCTCTCTAGCCACCTCTTTGCTACCATAATCAACATGAGCTAGGCTACCTATAGACATCATACTCACGGCACCGGCCATAACAATAGCTTTACCGAGGTGATAATACATGCTCATATCATAATGCTTAAGGAGCTCTAACCACCTTCTTTGACTCAAGTTAAGATCTTTAAGGATGAACACATATTGGAGACTCTTACAATCATTAAACACATCAACATGGACACTATAGAAAATAATGACGCCAAATTTTCAAAGAAAACACCATGGTGGTCAATTTAAGATCATGGATAGGATAACTCTTTTCATGCACCTTAAGTTGTCTAGAGATATAAGCTATCACCTTACCAATTTGCATTAAAATACAACCCAAACCAATTCTTGAGGCATAACAATACATAAGAAATTCTTCCGATAGAGACAAGATAGGAGAGGAGACAAGTTTATCTTTCAAAGTTTGGAAGCTCTTTTCACACTCATCGGTCCACACAAAGTTTGCCTTCTTTTGGGTGAACTTAGTCATGGTAGAAGCAATAGAAGAGAAACCACTAACAAACCTCCAGTAGTAACCCACTAAACCCAAAATACGTCTAATATTCGATGGAGTCAAAGGTCTAGGCAAATTTCTAATTACTTGCGTCTTCTTAGGATCCACCTTAATACTAGCACCCGACACCACATAACCTAGAAAGGTAACTTCTTTCAACCAAAACTCATATTTTTCATATTTGGCATACAACTTCTCCTCCCTCAAGATTTCCAACATCACCCTCAAGTAATCCACATGCTCCTCCTCACTATGGGAATAGATCAAGATATCATCAGTAAATACAACCACAAACAAATAAAGGTAGGGTTTGAAGACTCTATTCATAAGATCCATAAAGATAACCAGTGCATTAGTCAACCCAAAGGACATAACCACAAACTCATAGTGCCCATACCTAGTGCGAAAGTCCATCTTGGGAATGGCACACTCCCTCACTTTCACTTGGTGATACCCAGACCGAAGAGCAATCTTAGAGAAGTGACTATTCCCTTGAAGTTGGTAAAAATGATCATCAATCCTTGTTAGAGGGTACTTATTTTTTATGGTGAGCCTATTAAGTTGTCGGTAATCAATACAAATTCTAACAAAACCATCTTTCTTTTTCACAAGCAATACTGGTGCACCCTAAGGTGATTCACTAGGCCTAATAAAACCCATCTCCAACAAATCCCGCAATTGCTCCTTCAACTCCATTAGGACCATACAATAAGGGGGAAGAGAAATAGGTTGAGTATCGAGGAAGGAGGGCTATACCAAAATCTATTTCCCTGTCAAGAGGAACACAGCAAAGCTCATTAGGAAAGACATCAAAAAAGTCATTAACCACTAGAAATGACTCTATAGAAAGTACTTTGGACTTAACATCCCTAATCCACACAAGGTGATAAAGAAATCCCTTAGAAATGAACTTTTGGGATTTAATGCAAGAAATGAATCAGCCCTTGACCACCACATCACGACTCTCCCACTAATGAATGGGTTTATTAGGGAATTGAAATTTGACCCTATAGGTTCTACAATCAATAGAGACATAATATCATGCAACCAATCCATTCCAGGAATACATCAAAATCCACCATATCAAACTCAACAAAATCACAAGGTAATATTTTATGAAAAATAAAAATGAGATAATATCTATAGACCCTTCTAACAATAATGGATGCATGAATGAGAGAAGACACCTCATATCGCTCACACAGCAATTCGAGTTTAACATGAAACCTTATGGTAACAAAGGAGTAACAAAAGAAAGAGTGGCACCTAGGTCCATCAATGCATACACATCAAAATTATTATCTTTTAACATATAAGTGACGACATTAGGCACCTCATCTACCCCTTCTCTCTCTTTAAGAGCATAGAAATAATTGTGCCTTGGGGCACTACCTTGTTGGCTTCCTCTTCCCCTAGGACCCGTATTTGCACCTTGACCTTGTGGATGGCTATATCTACCCTTGTGTTGACTACAAGGACAATCCATTATATGATGACCCACTTCACCACACCTATAACAAGCATTAGTATCCTTAAAACATGGGTCATTGTTACCTCTACCACATCTTAGGCACATAGGATTAGGCACCACACTACCACCACCTTGGACCCTTCAATTGTTATTAGCGAATCTTCTATTAGGAGCATTGGAAGAACCTTAGTCTTGATGAAACCGGCCACCCTTGGGACTTTGGAATCTACCTTCAAAATGGGTCCTCTTCGCCTCACCCATTATCCTCTTTCTCAACTTTTCCCCTTTAATTGTTTGACATAAGTCATGAGGTATGACAAGTTCATATCACCTATCAAACTGGCGGCATGACATTCTTCATTCATTAAATTGAACACACCCAGCAAAATATTATTCATCCTAGACCTTGGCTTGGCCACTAATTGTGGAGCATATTTGGAGAGTTGGTTGAACTTAAGGGCATACTCTCTTACACTCATCGAACCTTGATTTAGATTCATTAATTCCATTATTTTTACCTCTCGTAGCTCAAGAAGGAAGAACTAGTTGGGAAATGCCACCTTAAACTCCTTCAAAAGGACCATATTGTTATTCCCCTTCTCCAGTTTCCATTGAGCAAACCATATTGGGGCGACCCATTTGACTTGTTAGACCGCCAACTCCGCTTTCTCCTCTAAGTTAACCCCTGTAATAAATAAACCTTTGTACATCTCATCAATAAATTCTTGAGGATCCTCATCCACCACAGACCTATGGAACTTCAATGTGTTCATTCTTATGAAATCTGTCACCCTAGAAGCCAGAGTAGGAACATGAGGGGCTTGGGCCCTTTGGTTGATTCGATTAGTCATGGCATGGGCTAGTATGTTAATAGCATCCTGGAACTCTTAATGAGTTATTCCCCCACCATGAGGAGCTTGAGAAGCGGGAGGGGTCGATTGCTCCTCAGGTGAATGAGCTCTCATTAGTCGTCCTCTTAGAATAGGCATGATCTAGTATAGCAAAGAACTTCTTAGGGGAAAAGCCTTACGTTAATGTCTATAGAATGACATGGATTAATAAAAAGGGAAACATTTCCTAAAATGCCTCATAGCCTCTTAATCATAGTTGTGGTGCACTTCACAATCATGAATTAGACTCCAATCACAAGTGCTATAACATTAAGTTTGTCATGACCAAAGCCTAGGGCCTAGATGTGACATGGCAAATGGGGACCCGAAATGATATTGAAGAATCCTCTTAGCATATCATTTACACATCCTTGGTCACGAAAGCAATAAAACAACAGCAAGAGAGTACAAATAAGGATAGAGGGACTAAGCGAAGTTTTAGATAACCATAAACAAACAAAAGTCAAGAAGATAGCATAATTACATTACTTGTACAACAACACCTCTAAACATAGACTTTAGCAGGGGCTAAGATACTTTCTGGGCTCACCCTCATATTATCAAGAGTTCAACATAAAGAAATAACAGGTGCGATAGTAGCATAGCTAGTGTCCTCAAACTTAAAGACACAACAAAGCTTATCTTCAAGATGTAACAACTAGCCACCTAGAGGATAATTGTGCGGAGCTCCAGTTCCTATATGGTAACATGTAGGCATAGAGTATATGTTAGTACGTTTGAATGTACAAATTACGTCGGATGCAATGCAACAAGAGATAGGCAACATAGTCAAAATGCATAAATATAGGTAATAGATAGTATAATAACAATATGGCATACATGATCAATCCTTGAAGTAAAACATGCTTATATAGAACATATTGCATGTGTAGAAAGAGACTATCATCATAGACCAAGCAAACTAGTACTTAGAATTCAAGGCCTGTCACCCCCTTGGAATGTGATTAAGGTATATACTTCTCAATTGGTAGATGGGCATGTAACACCCTATCATAGTAGTCAAAGTATATACACCTCAACATTGTAGATGGCCATATCACCTTCATAAGTGGCCAAGATATATACCCCTCAATATGGTAGATGGCATAGCACCCCCATCAAAGTGGTCAAGGTATATACATCAATATGGTACATGGGCATACAACCTCCATCAAAGTGGTTGAGGCATATCACCCCCTCAACAAGGTGTAGTCAACTTGCAACACTATAGATACTTTTCAAGAATTTTACACATATATAATTTTCTTTTATCATCATACAGTCACTTGACTCATAGGTTATGCAATAGATCATCAATAACTCAAGAACTCTTAAATGGACATTTTCTCAAACACTTGGTGAGTGTGTAATGTTAGTTCAAAATCATGCAATTCAATACCAAAATCATGTGAGAAAACTTAATGTAAATCAACAAACAAATTATTCAAGATACGTTGAAATGCCTCATCAAATCTCATCATAGTACATAAATTTATAGCTCAAAACATGCTTAAATTGTTAAAATTTTATGAAACCCCAACATAGTTTTTAATCAAATAAATTATAAGAAATACCCATTGATAAAACAACTTGAAACATGCAAATTTACTAGAAAGGAAGTTTGGGCACCATGGCTAGAAGACTCAATTGTTAAAACTCACATACCTCAAATTTGGATATTTTGTTTATGAAGATTTGAATGAGAACTTGAAACATGAATGAATTTCTTGAGATTGGAAATGAGTTTGGGATACTTCATTTTGGATGAAATTTTTGGCTAAGTGTTAGAGAGAATTTTGGGGAATGTCTTGAATGATAAGGCATTGAAAAATGACTAAGTATAGGTTTGTTTATGCATAGGAGGGCTTAGGCCCATGGCCTCAAAGTCTTCGATCGAAATAGGAAAATTGGTACAAAAATAATATTGGTCCGCACCCTGGCTGCGTTGCGCCAGTGAAGCAACTAGTCATTATTTTTCACCAACGTTGGAACATGAAATTTTAATACAGTTGCTCTAGAATTGGGGTTATACTCATTTCCCACTCAATTTTCTCCTTGATAACAAATATGAAGTTAGATTTTTGATATCACGCACAAATTTTGAGATATATAAAAATTATGATTATAGGCATTTTCAAGGCATATTTTCGGGCGATTTTTGAAGCATTTCAATAGTTGTGCCCAATGCTAAAAATGAATTGATTTCTATGAGACCAGTCACTTGATGGAGAGCATGTATGGACTACAAAAATCTCAATGCCTCGACAGACAAGGATCACTTTCCTATGTCATTCATAGATTAAATGCTCAATAGACTTGTAGAAAAAGTAAGGTACTTTTCCTTATTGGGTATTCTGGTTATAATTAGATCATCATTTCTCCATAAGATTAGGAGAAAACTACTTTCACGTGCCCATATGTTATATTCGCATATTAAAGGATGCCATTCGGATTGTGTAATGCCCCAACTAAATTCCAAAGGTACATGATGTCAATTCTCTCGGATACGGTGGAAAGTATTATTGAGGTATTCATCAATGATTTTAGTGTTGTTGGTCACTCATTCAAGGATTGCTTGGCAAACTTGCATAATGTTCTCCAAAGATGTGTGGAAAGTCACTTGGTACTAAATTGGGAGAAATGCCATTTTATGGTTAAAAAAGGTATTGTGTTGGGCCACAGAATCTTGGGTAAAGGAATTGATGTTGATGGAGCTATGATTGAGGTAATGGAGTAGCTTCCACCACCCATCTCAGTAAAGGGTGTTAGAAGTTTCTTAGGGCATGCAGGGTTTTATAGACACTTCATAGAAGACTTCTCCAAGATCTTACACCCATTATGTAAATTATTGGAGAAGGATGCCATGTTTATGTTCTATGATACATGCATGCAAGCTTTCAAAGAATTGAAAAAGAGATTGACCTCAACAAAAATTATTGTAGCTCATGATTGGTGCAAGTCATTCGAAACAATATGTCATGCTAACGGGTTTGCATTAAGTGTGGTTTTGGGATAGCGTAAAGAGAAAGTCTTACACCCTATATACTATGCCAACAAAGCCCTAAACACAGCTCATAAGAATTACACTATCACAAAATAAGAGTTTCTTGCATTAGTCTTCGCATTCAAAAAACTTTGGTCCTAATTATTGGGAGTCAAACTGATAGTACACACGGACCACTCAGCACTGAAGTATTTGATGTCCAAAAATGATGCAAAGCCAAGGTTGATAAGATGTGTACTTCTATTCCAAGAGTTAAACTTCAATTTTATTGACAGAAAAAGGTCAGAAAACTAAGTTGCCGTACCTGTCTAGATTGGAGGATGGGGCAATAAAGCAGTTTGATGATGGCCTTGAGATTAATGACTTTTTTCCTGATGAAAGAATGTTGGCGGCATCACATGATCTTATACCTTAGTTCACAAATAATGCAAATTATCTGGTGAATGACATTGTACCTACTAACGTGAACACACATGAAAGACAAAAATTTATGCATGATGTGAGGAAGTTCTTTTGCGATGATACATACTTAATCTATATGTGTGCTGATGAAATAATCCGTAGCTATGTCCTTGAGGTGGAAATGATAAGCATAATTGAAACTTATCACTATCACTTGTGGGTGGGCACTATAGTTGGATTCGAACAGCCTATAAGATTTTGCAGTGTGGGTATTATTGGCCCACAATCCACCAAAATGCTCATGATTATGCCAAAGATTATGATAGGTGCTAAAGAGAAGGTGGAGTCATGGGACAATTCATTACCTCGCATGGGAAAAAGTACATCTTAGTAGCTATGAATTATGTCTCCAAGTAGGTGGAGGTTGTGGTTCTACCTAACAATGAAAGTACAAGTGTCACAACTTTTGTCACGACATGTGACACAGCAAATAGGAATCGGAGGGGACTCCAAAGAAGCCTATTAGTATATCGTTCATAGATCCTTGGTCGCGAAAGCAAAATAAATAATACAATAGATATAAATAATAGAAATGGGACTAAGGGAAGTCTTGATATTTATAAAAGCATAAAAGAGTCAAGCATATAGCTTAAGTACAACAATTAACCAACAACACCTCTAACATGGAATAAAGTGGAGGCCAAGACACTTTTCGAGATCATCCTCATAGTATCAAGTGTTCAACATAAAGAAATATCAAATAGTAAGAGTAGCATAGATAGTGTCGTCGGACTTAAGGACTCACCAAAACTTATCTTTCGAAGTACCAAACTAGCCATGTGGAAGATAAAGGTACTCCGGTTGCTACATGGTAATATCATGCAGGCATATAGTATATTTTAGTATGTTTGAATATACTAAGTATTTATGATGCATTGCAACAACACATAAGTCAATATAGTCAAAATTCATAATCATAAGGAAAAAAATAAGTATAATATCAATATGGCATACATGATTAATGCTTGAAGTAAAACATGCTTGTAAATTACATAAATTACATAGTACGTATCACATTTGGGAAGAGACCATAATCAACATATATCAACTGAACTACTACTTGGAATCTAAAGCATGTCACCCCCTTCAACGGTAATTGATGTATGTCACCCTTTAACAAGGTAATTGGGACATGTCACCCTTTCCCCAACAAGATGATTGAGGTATGCCATCCCTCAACAAGGTGATTGGGCATATCACCCCCCATCAAGGTGATTGAGATACATCACCCCTCAACTAGGTGATTTGGCATCTCACCCCCCAACAAGATGTTTGAGTATATCACCCCTCAACTAGGTGGTTAGGCATGTCATCCCCCAACAAGGTGTGGTCTACTTGCAACATCATAAATACTATTCATTAATTCAATGCGTACATGCAAGTCCTTAATCATCATAAAGTCACTTGACTTGTAAATCATGTAAATAACTTGAGAATCCTTGTCAAGACATTTTATCGAGCACTTGGTGGGTGCCTAATGCTTTTTCAAAATCATGAAATTCAAGAGTGTAATAATATGAGACAACTCAATGCAATTCAACCCACCAATATATAGTAAAACCCTTATGTAGGGTACCTTCAAATTCATCTTCAAACCTTATCATAGATCATAATTTCATAGCTCAAAACATGCATAGTCTCAATAGACAAAACCAATTTATAGCATAAGCTTGAAATAGATAGACATGCATAATCAATCAATATTTCATAAAACTATGACATAATTTGTAATCATAATCCATAAGAAGAGATACCCATAGATGACACGACTTGAAAACATGTAATTTTCATAAAAGGAAGATTGGGCTCCATGTGTGAAAGGACCTAATGGATGAAACCCATATAATTAAATTTGGGGATTCATTGATGTAAACTTTGAAGGAGACTTGAAGCTCGGATTGAGTTCTTGTGGATTTGGGTGAAAATTTTGATAAAGTATTAGAGAGGTTTAAGTGAGAATTTTTGAGTGATATAGGATAAACATTACTAAGTATAGGGGCTTTCACGTCTAAATATGCATGAGGCCATGACCCCAATGTCGTTAGGTCAAAACAAAAAATTAAGAAAACCAACACTGGTCTGCGATGGGTCCACATTGCAAGCCATACGTGTATAGCTACTTGTTTTCAAAAAGCTAGCTTATCTTTCATGATAAGTCTTTTAAAATCTGGATTATACCCATTTTCCACTTAATTTTTCCTTCCATCAAGAGGATGAAGTCAGACTTTTAATATCATCCATGAATTTTGAGATATATGGAAATTATGATTATGGAATTTTTGAAGCACCATTTGGGGCATTTTAATATCTCCCCCTTAGGAACATTCATCTTCGAATGTCAAAGAAACATGCATAAGAGAAGTAATTATGAAGATTTCAACCCCGACATGAATGCAATAAATGCATTTAAACATCATTTTCAAAAGAAAATCTCAACAGGAATGCCAAAAATCATCATAAATTTATTACCATGTATGTGACTACATGCAAAATAACATGAGGGACTGAAAATTTAGACTTGAAATCATATAAGAGACTTAAATTAGTACCTTCAGCTTGAGTAGAATGGAAGAGATATGGGTATCGTTTTCTCATGTCTGTCTCAGCATACCATGTGGAACGTTCAACTTGTTGATTCCTCTAAAGGACCTTGATGAAAGCTACATCTTTGTTTCTCAACCTCTTTACTTGTTTATCCAAAATTTTTACCAAGACCTACTCATAGGTCAAATTATCTTCTACAACACCCACAACATCCAATGACACTATAGCACTTGGGTCACCCACACACTTTATCAACGTGGACACATGGAAGACCGGATGAACCATATTCATTCCCATAGGCAACTCCAACTCATATGCAACCTTACCGAATATCTTCAAAACACTATAAGGACCCACAAACCTTGAGCTCAATTTCCCCTTCTTGCCAAACCGGACCACACTCTTCATGGGTGAGACTTTCAAGTAAACCCAGTCACCAATGTTGAACTAAAGATCTCTTCTCCTCACATCAGAGTAGGACTTTTGTCTACTTTGGGTTATTTTTCACCTTTACCTTATCAACCTCACCTTCTTTAAGGCTTCCATGACTAAATTTGAACCTAGAAAAGTTATTTCCCCCTATAAATCACCCAACCATGGATCTACAATACCTATCATAATGACATTCAAAGGGTGCCATACCAAAGCTTGAGTTGTAGCTATTGTTGTAAGCAAACTCAATGAGTGGAAGATGTTGTTCCCAATTCCCCTTAAACTCCAAAATACAAGCTATAAGTATCTCTTTAAGAGTTTAGATAGTCCTATCGGCTTGACCATACATTTTAGGATGAAAGGTTGTGCTAAGTTTAACCTTGGTACCAAAACCTCTTTGGAAGGACCTATAAAAGTGAGAACTGAATGGAGCACCACGATCTGAAATGATAGAAAAGAGCACCCCATGAAATCTAACCTACTCATGAATGTACAACTTAGTATAATCTTCAGTACAGAGGTAGTTTTGACCAGTAGGAAGTATGCTGACATTGTGATTCTATTGACTTGTCATTCTATCGACAAAAACCCAAACAAAATCAAAATGTTTTCGAGTATTACGCAACCTAACCACAAAATCCATGTTGATCTTCTCCCACTTGCAAGTAGGAATCTCTATATCTTGGGCTAGGCTACTAGGCCTTTGATGTTCAGCTTTGACTTGTTAGTAATTATGACATCTGAATATGAACTTGGCAATGTCCCTCTTCATACCAACCCACCAATACACCTCCCTCAAGTCTATATACATCTTTGTAGAACTGGGGTGAATGGAATAGGATGAATCATGGGCCTCCTTCAAAATCAATTTTATCAATCAACCACATTTGGCACACATAATCTACCTTGGTACCTAAGGGAATCATCTCTCCCTAGGGAGAAAACCTCCACTTTACCATCTCTCACCAAGGCCTTCAACTCTAGCAAGGCATGGTCAAGACCTTGTTTTGACTTTACCTCCTCAATCAATGAATATTTAGAAACATCAACCATCACCACATCACCATTGTCAACTTCATCCAACCTAACCCCTAATCTACCCAACCGGTGAACTTTCGTATCCACCTCTTTGCCACCATCATAACCATGTGCTAGACTACTCATAGACACCCTACTAAAAGTATTAACAAGAACATTAGATTTGAGGGGTTGATCATGCACACTCATATCATAATCTTTAAGGAGCTCTAACCATCTTTTGTCTTAAGTTAAGATCTTTTTGAGTGCACACATATTAGAGACTCTTGTGGTCGGTGAACATGTCAACATAAACCTCACACAGGTAGTGATGCCAAATTTTTAAAGCATATACTATGGCCGCCAATTCACCATCACGAGTGGGATAATTCTTCTTATGCACCTTAAGTTTTCTAGAGGCATCTGCTATCAACTTACTATTTTTCATCAAAATACACCCCAACCAAATTCTTGAGGCATCACAATACACCACAAGTCCTCCCCATCCTTCTGGTAGAGACAAGATAGGAGCAGAGACAAGCTTACCTTTCAAAGTTTAGAAACTCTTCTAATATTCATCGGTCGACACAAATTTTTCCTTCTTTTGTGTCAACTTTGTCATAGGAGAAGCAGTAAAAGAGAACACATTTACAAATCTCCAGTAATAATCCACCAAATCAAAGAAACACATAATATTTGATGGAGTCTAAGGTCTACGAAAATTTCTAATCAACTCTATCTTCTTAGGATCATCTTAATGTCATCACCCGATACCAAATGCCCTAGAAAATCAACCTCATTCAACTAAAAGTCACATTTTTCATATTTAACATACAACCTCTCCTCCTTAAAGATTTGCAACACCATCCTGAAGTGATTCACATGATCCTTCTCATTATGGGAATAAATCAAGATATTATAAGTAAAAAGCACTACAAATAAGTCAAGGTTGGATTTACGGACCCTATTCATGAGTTCCATATTCATAGCAGGTGCATTAGTCAACCCCAAGGACATAACCATAAAGTCAAAGTGTCCATACGTAGTTCAAAAAGTAGTTTTAGGAATGTCACACTCCCTCACTTTCACTTGGCCATACCCGGACCTAAGATATATCTTAGAAAGGTGACTAGCCCCTTGAAGTTGACAAAAAAGGTCATCAATCTTTGGTAGAGAGTACTTGTTCTTTATGGTGACTCTAGTAAGTTGTCATTAATTAATGCACATCCTAAGAGAACTATCCTTTTTCTTCACAAATAACACTGGTGCACCCCAAGGTGACTTACTAGGATTTATGAAACCCTTCTCAAATAAATCGCTCAATTGCTCCTTCAACTCCGTCGGGGCCATACGATAAGGGGTAATAGAAATGGATTGAGTATCCAGAAGGAGGTCTATACCGAAGTATATTTCTATTTTGGGAGGAACAATAGTAAGCTCATCAGAAAAGACATTAAGAAACTCATTAACCACCAGAACCGACTCAATAGGAAGGCTCAACATCCCTAACCCTCATAAGATGATAGAGACAACCCTTGTCAATCACCTTTGGGCTTTAAGGTAAGAAATGAATCTACCTTTTTCCACCACATAATGACTTCCTACTCAAGGACGGGCTCATTAGGGAATTGGAATTTAACACTCTGAGTTCTACAGTTACTAGAAGCATAATATGCATGCAATCAATCCATTCTTATAATGACATCAAAATCTATCACATCTAACTCAATAAAATCACTAAGCAAGATTTTATTCAATATAAACACGAGATAATTTCTGTTGACTTTTTTTTAGAAATAATGGACTCACCAACGGGGGTTAACACTTTATAAGGTTCACACAACAATTTGGGGCTAACATTAAGTTTTTTTGCAACAAAAGGAGTAATCAAAGAAAGAGTGAACCTGAGTCTATGAGTGTACTCACATCAAAATCAAAAACTATTAATATACTGGTGACGATATCAGGAACCTCATCCACCCTTTGTCTCCCTTAAAGAGCATAGAATTTATTTCGCTTGGAGCACCCCCTTATTGGCCTCCTCTTCCCTTTTCACTCGCATTTACACCTTGGTGTTATAGATGACCATCTCTACCTTTGTTTTGAGGATAAGGACAATCAATCACCTTATAACCAACTTCAACACACCTACAGCAAGCATTAGAGTTTTTCAAACATGGTCCATTATAGTTCCTACCACACCTTTAGCATATAGGGTTAGGTACCCCACCAGCACCTCAAAATCTTGGATAAGCATTAGCAAATCTCTTATTAGGAGCACTAAAAGACCTCTAGCCTTGGAATTTGTGTCTTGAGGAAACTGACCACCCATGGAACTTTGGAATCCAACTTCAAAGCAAGACCTCATGGACTCACTAGTTCTTCCTTTTCTAAGCTTTTCTCCCTGTAGTTGCTTGGTGTATGTCATGATATTAGAAAAATAAGTATCACCCACTAACATAGTTGTACAATGCTCCTTATTAACCAAATCGAACACTACTGATACAAATTTATTCATCCTTGATCTAGGCAACCAATTATGGAGCATACTTGGAGAGTTGTTTGAACTTAAGGATATACTCCCTCACACTCATGGAACCTTGCTTAAGGTTTATAAAATCCATTATTTTAGCCTCCCGTAGTTAGATAGGAAAGAATCAATTGAGGAATGCAGCTTTGAACTCCACATAAGAGATAGTATTATCATCTCTCTTCTCCAATTTGAATTGGGTGAACTAAATTTGGGCCACAACTTTGAGTTGGTAGGCCATTAACTCCACTTTCTCCTCAAAGTTGACCCCCATAATAGATAGCACCTTGTATACGACATTAATTAACTCTTGGGGATCCTCATTCACCTTGATACATGGAACTCCTATGGGTTCATTATAGTGAAATCCCTCACTCTAGAAGCTAGAGTGGGAGCATGAGGGGCTTAGAGCCCTTGGTGAATTTGGTTGGTCATAGCATGAGCCAATAGTATAATAGCATCCCAGAGTTCATCTTGGGCTATCCCTCCACCTTGAGGAGCTGAGAAGTGGAAGGGGCCGGTAGCTTATCATGTATACGAGTTCTCCTTAGTCTCTATCTTGGAATCAGTCTGATCTAGAGTAGGAAAGACATTTGTTGGGGGTGAAAATCCCTATACTCACATCTAAACTATGATATAGACCATGAATAAGGGAAACAATTCCTAAAATGCCTCAGAGCCTCCCATTCCTAGTTATGGAATGCTTTACAACCATGAATAAAACTCTAATCGACACGGTATGTTAGATTTCGAGGACTATTAACAACCTAGAGCTCTAATACCAAGTTTGTCATGATCCAAGCCTAGGGCCTAGATATGACACAACGAATGGGAACCCGAATGGACCCCAAAGAAGCCTCTTAGCATAGAATTCACACATCCTTAGTTGTCCAAGCAAAATAAACAACACAAGAGATATAAATTAGAAAAACAATACTAAAGGAAGTCTGATATTTATAAAAATATAAAGAGTCAAGTTCATTGCTTAAGTACATCAATTATCGAATAATACCTCTAACATGGAATAGAGCGGGGGCCAAGACACTTTTCGAGCTCCCCCTTATTGAATGAAATGTTCAACATAAAGAAATATCTAATAGTAAGAGTAGCATAGATAATATGTTCGGGCTTGAGGACTCACCAAAGCTCATCTTTCAAAGTACCAAACTTGCTATGTGGAGGATGATCGAGAGGTGCTCTGATTCCTACATTGTAAGATCATGTAAGAATACACTATGCTTTAGTACATTAGAATGTACTAAGAATGCAGGATGCAATGCAATAATATATAAGCCAATATAGTCGAAATGCATAACCATAAGCACTATATAAGTATAATACCAAAATGACATGCATGATTAATGCTTGAAGCAAAGCATGCTTGTAAATTATATAACTTACATGATACGTATCACACGTGCGAAGAGAACACAATCAACATAGACCAAGCAAACTACCACTTGGAATCCTTGGCATGTCACCCCTTTGTAAGGTTATTAAGGCGTATTGCCCCTCAATAAGGTGATTGGGGCATGTCAAGTCCCCCCTCCCCCAACAACGTGATTGAGGTACATCACCTCTCAACTAGGTGATTAGGCACGTCACCCACTAACAAGGTGATTGAGGTATATCACTCCTCAAGTAGGTGGTTGGGCATGTCACCCCACCCCCCCAACAAGGTGATTGAGGTATGTCGCCCCTCAACTAGGTGATTGGGCATGTCACCACCCCCACCCCCAACAACGTGTGGTCTACTTATAATATCATAAATACTTTTCATAAATTCAATGCATACATGCAAGCCCTCAATCATCATAAAGTCATTTGACTTGTAAATCATGTATAAAACTTGAGAATACTTGTCAAGATATTCTATCGAACACTTGTTGGGTGCCTAATTCTTGTTCAAAATTTATTAAATTCAAGAGTGTATTAATAAGAGAAAACTCAATGCAATTCAACCCACCAAAATATAATAAAACCCTCATGTAAGGTAACTTGAAATCCATCATCAAACCTCATAATAGATCATAGTTTCATAGCTCAAAATATGCATAGTCTCAATAGACAAAACCAATTTATAGCATAAGCTTGAAATAGATAGACATGCATAATCAATCAATATTTCATAAAACTATGACATAATTTGTAATCATAATCCATAAGAAGAGATACCCAAAGATGATACGACTTGAAAACATGTAATTTTCATAAAAGGAAGATTGGGCTCCATGTGTGAAAGTACCCAATGGATGAAACCCATATACCTAAATTTTGGGATTCATTGATGTAAACTTTGAAGGAGACTTGAAGCTAGGATTGAGTTCTTGAGATCCAATGTGAGTTTGAAATCATTGAATTTGGGTGGGAATTTTAATAAAGTATTAGAGAGGTTTTATAGAGGGTTTTTGAGTGATATAGTGTTTTAAAAATGCTAAGTATGGGAGATTTCACATGTAAATAAGCATGGTCCCATGACTCCAATGCCCTTAGGCCAAAACAGAAAATTAAGGAAAAACCAACACTGGTGTGTCATGGACCAAAAGCATACAACTGCTGGTTTTCAACAAATTAGCTAAAATTAATTTTTACTATGATCTTATAAAATCCATGTTATATTTATTTTCCACTCAATTTTACCCCCTGATAAAAAATATAAAGTATAATTTTTGATATCATACACAAATTTTGAGATATATGAAAACTATGATTACATGCACTTTTGAAGCACCATTAGGGGCATTAGTGTTCCTTGAAAAGAACATCTTCTCTAGATTTGGAACTCCTTAGGCTATCATTAGAGTTTGAGGTTCTGACTTTTGCAGCAGACTCTTTAAAGCTCTCCTTGAAAAGTATGGGTTAAAACACTCGGTGGCAACACCCTATCACCCTCAAACAAATGGATAAGTGGAGGTATCTAATAGGGAAATCAAGTGGATTTTATCCAAAATATTTAATGCAAATCAAATAGATTGGTCAAGGAAGCTTGATGATGCATTATCGGTACCAAACTACATTCAGAACTCTTATAGGCATGTCTCCTCACCAACCTGTCTTTGGGAAGGCATCTTAATTGCTAGTGGAGCTTGAACATAAGGCGATGTAGGCCTTAAAGAAGGTGAATCTTGATTTGCATGATGCCGCATAATCTAAGTTGACTCAACTTAATGAGCTACATGAATTTCAATTAAGGGCATATGAAAGCTCAACATTGTATAAGAAACAAATGAAATTTAATATGATCATCGCATTGAATGCCACCAATTTGCGACAGGGGACTTGGTGTTGCTCTATAATTCCAGATTAAAGTTATCCCCTAGAAAGATCAAATATAGATGGAGAGGGACCTTCCAAATAACATATGACTTCGATCATTGTGCCATTGCATTAGAGAAACAAGATAGAGGAACTTTCAAAGTAAATGGTTAAAGAGTCAAACTTTATATTGGAGACACGGAAGAGATCAAGACAATGGAAGAATGGGACCTTAAAGAGATAAAAAGAAGCACATCATCTATGTCATGACACAACAATAAATCAGGTCTACTTAGGAGGCAACCCAAGGTGTGACTCCCTGTTCTTATTGTCTTTGTTTTTGCCTTGTACATTTGAGGACAAAGTACTTATTTTTAATGGGGTGTGGGTAGTTATGGACTAGGGTGATGTCTGAATAGCCTTTAGTCTATAACTATCCTAGTTTTTAATATCCCAAGGTTTTCTTGCCTGTGTTCTTTTCCCGTATAGATTTTTATTTTTATGTTGAACTGACACATTTTCTAAGTTGTAGATAATTTTTGTGGTATATGATAATTAAACTTTTGGCACGTACATTGTTTTGATGGTTTAGGAAAACTTTTGCGAAAATTGGTATCCTTGAAAATTTTGGTTGATTAGTAGTTATTTTGTGATCATGCATATTTGACTGGTTTGGTAATGTTTATTCTTACTAAGTGAAGGCAAGTTGATGCTTGACGCATGATTTGTGAGTCTATGTTGGCTATGTATGCAATTACATGTGCGTGTGAGCTAATTTTTTTTTGTTCATGCATTGTGCACTGATTCAGAACTTGCCTTGTTACTTTGAGTTGGACTAGAGATTGGATGAATTAGGAAAGGATCTTAGGCCCTTGTTCTTTAAATTAGTCCATTTTTGCTTAAATGACCAACCAAATGAAAGAGTTTATCCCTTGTTCCAAATGTTTGAGCCGTACATATACCCTTTCTTTCTTAATACCAATCTAATCTAACTTTGTCTAGTGACATATCTTGATATTGGCGTTGGTCTATCCTTGAACATTGTGAACCTTGATTAAGGCCAAAGGCCAAAGTTGGGAGTGGCTACCAAAGGTGGCCCTTGTTTGGGGATTAAATATTGTGTACTTCACCTCATGCTAAAAGCCTAAGTTGTGAGTGGCCTATGTTGTGGTATAATAGCAAATATGAGGTGAGGAGAATAAAATAAAGAATATAAAATTATGTATCGGGTAAAAGAAAAAGAGAGAAAGATGCCTTAGAATGAGTGAAAAAGCAAAACAAGTTTGAAATAACGCACAAGCTAAAAAATGAAGAGAAAATACTCTGAAAGTTTGAAAATAAGGAGTAAGGGAGAATAAGTCAAGAATGGTTGAATTGTTAAGGTGTAAGTGTTGAAAAAAGTAGTTCAAGGTCGGCCTTTGGTCACTAATTGTCCAAAATACCACAACAAAACCCCCATGAACCTACATTACAAGCCTATGAAGTCCAAAAGTGATCTAATCCAATCAGTCAACAATTTGGGTTGTAAGTATATAGCCAAGTTTATGGTATTGGTCAACATGCATGTATCTCATTTGTGAGAGTGAGTATGTTTGTATAGTCCCTTAAACAACTCTGAAGGTATATTGAGTGAAAAAGGGGACTTCTTTTCTGTGAGGTCATTTGCATTGCATGGTGATCATTTGACTTTTCAGTGATTGTGAATTGTTGATACTCCTTATCTTGACATAGTGGGATTGTCAAATGCATCAATGTGTTATTGTGTAACACCTCATATCTTACAATACTAGTATTATAAAAATGAAACATGATATGGTTTGGTCAGATTAGCGCCCATTTTTAAAAGAGGTTGAATCTCAAATTAAAGGGCGATATGTATGCCTAACGCTGAAGAGGTCGAGTGTAAATAAGTTTTAAGTAAAATTCAGGAGATCACAACCCTAAACAAAGTGAGATAATTTAGGTGCTTGTAGGACTTAGGAAGCTAGTAGGTGAGTCACGTACTTGCTTAGCTTAAAATTGCTAGATAAATTGAGATGAGGCTCGACGACGAATTTGTCCAAGTCCGATAATGAATAAAGTCTGTGTTAAGGGTGCAACTTTAGCCCATGTTTTACTATATTAAACGGACAATACTTACATCCTAAGATGAATAATGAAAGGGCCCAAGTACATCACAACCCACTTGACTAATTGTGCCCAAACTAAGTGAAGAGGAATTAAGAAAATGGGCAGTCAAGGCCCATCAATTTTGAGACCCATTTAGGCCCAAATGTAAGGGCCAAGCTGCTGAATCACACGGTTATTGATATGTTTAAATATGTTTTCAAAAGTTCAAAAGAAAGTTGGCCAAAGAGACTCTTTAAAAAGGGCTCAAAACAGCCCCTTAAGTCATTTCACTTTGGAACAAATTTTCAGCTTCCTAAAGACTCTTTTTTTTCTCTTTACTTCAGTTCACAAGGAAAGACAACACAATCTGCTAGGGTTATTTAAGGAAACCTGAATATTGAATGCTAAGGTAAGTGGAAATATTCATGTATTTGTTAAACTTATCCCGTGATAAACAAGAAATATATGCTAGTTATGCTTGCTGAAATTGTTGGACAGCATGTGTTCCAAAAATTATTGTACATTTTTCTTATTTATTTGGAAACTT
The DNA here is from genome assembly GCA_025642045.1 of Solanum sejunctum. Lineage (NCBI taxonomy): Eukaryota > Viridiplantae > Streptophyta > Magnoliopsida > Solanales > Solanaceae > Solanum > Solanum sejunctum. The sequence goes on along the minus strand of JAOTQJ010138302.1, from coordinate 80,970 downwards.
TTCTCTTTTTGATTGGATTGATTATGAAGATATTATACTTTTCTTGATGACTATTAATTCTATAATGATGTATAAGGGCTTATACACCATTTTTACAGTCTACAAAATTGAGTTCTTATATGATATCGCAATTGTATTCTTAGTACAAACTTGTGGCTTGATGGATGGAAGCTATTGCCTCACGTCCTTCATGACTACTTTAGTACTGTTATGAGATAGTTTTAAGGCTGTTATTTTGTATAGATATGTTGAGGACAGTTTGAGTAAAGTTGAAATAGGTTTGGGATTGTGGATGTCGAGATGTAGCGAAGGGATGTAACGTTATGCTACTTATTTGTATGTTGTGTAGAATTATTATATGTTGTGCTTTGTGGGATGTTGTAAGATTGTTATGTCACTAAAATAGGCTGCACATGATATCTATATGAGAACATGCATTAGAAAGTACGATTGGGGGCCGAAAGGTTGAAAGAATATGCTCGGGTTTATAGTTATCCGCTTGCTGCCCGTATGTTATTTTTTTATGAGATTGGGCTGCCAAGATGTATCTATTGGCTGCTAATGTTAGTTTTATCATCTACTATATTATAGATAAATATTTAGAGTAAGGGAAGGTTGTCTCAAGGTAATAGCGAGGTCGTACAGTGAGGTATGTAAGGCTACTTGATTTTGTATTATTTGGCATGAAACATACATCCCTCCTTGGAACATAAAAGCACTTACCAACACCGACTTAATTACTAACTATGTATCAACTCTTTCATATTTTCTTATGGTCCTATACATAGTCACCTTCAAATATGCATACATACTTGGATACCAAGATACACGAGTTCGTTCTACTAAGTAAAGTTCATGTGCTGCTCTACCTCCTATGCATTTCATTATTTGTGTAACCTACTCCTTTCATTATGGTGTTGTCTTTTGTGATTTTGTATATGTCATATGTTGTATCTATAGTCCTATAGCTCCAATATTATGTCCCCCAAAAGAATCATCTCAAAGGTAACTGAAACATAAAGTATATTGCATGTTGATGTGTGGTAACCTGAGGGGTGGAAGAATAACCTAGCCAGGGTCGATCCAATCACGAGGGGTAGCCCAAAGGGTGAAAGGAAAAGCCTAGCCAGGGCCAATCCTGATATAGATTAGCACTGATCAGCTGATCATTTGTATTATATGTTGTGCATAGATTACACAGTAAAGGTAAAGTAATAAAAAGAACTTAAAGTACATGATCCCACAATATAACTAAAGGTGGTCTCTTATCCTACACCAATGCATAGCCTCATTTGAGTTGTTACTTCATATACAGTATTTCTTGCCTTACATATTCAGTACATTATCTCATACTGATGTCCCTTATGAGGGACCTGCATTTCATGCTACAAGTACAGGTGCTAGTAGATCTCCCAAGTAGGAGTACAGGATATCCAGCTGTTGTTACCAAGCACCAGGTTGTTTCAGAGCTTTGTGCATCTAGAGCTTATATTTTTGTATTATATAGTTAGTCGAGGAAAGCCCTGTCCCAACCCTTATCAGATACTTTTTTTATCTAGAGACTTTATAGATTATGTAAACTGAACTGTGGTCATGTCTCATACTTTACACACCAGGGCCCTAGCGGCCTATCCATATACATCTCCTTTTGGCTTATTAGCACTGTTTACTTTCTTAAACACATGTTGAACGTAGGAATCCCTTATAATATGTATACAAAGCGTATAGATACAAGTTGGTTCTCCTGGGCCTTTTCGGCAATGGGTGCCAGTCCGCCCTAACGGGACTTAGAACGTGACATATAGTTTGCTTAGTAGATACATGATCATACTTTGTAAATGCTAGTATGGGTACTTGAGTTGAAATTGAGTAAGGCAAGTCCCAGTAGGATGATTGATATGTATTGCTTATTATCTATCTAGATTGAGTCGCCACTTGAGGACTAGCAACAATTCTAAGTTAAGGGTGTTGACATTTTGATGCCTAAAATAATGGATTTTGTGTTTTCTCAATGTGATTTTTTAATGTTTTTATTTTTTTGTGTTTATTTTTGCAGAAAATGCAGGTTGGCCTAATTTTGGAAAAAGTAACAAATTTTGTTGAATTTTAGGATCAATGATACCCATTACGAGTCATGTGGGATGATCACAGAAAATAATAGTTTTCAAAACTAAAATCTAAGAATTTGAAGTTCAGCCACACGAGCTCAAGGTATGGGTCGTGGTCCTCACTACGACCCATAGAAGGGGACCTCATAGCAATTAATAGTGCTGATGAAAATTGGACCAAGAACTGCAAGCATGGACAATGAGAAGATACTACGAGTCATAGGCCAAACTATGTCTCTTAGGTATGAATCGTAGAAACCAAATCTAAAATGTCAAGTGCTGACAACGAAAGCCAGATTACGGCTCATAGGTCACCCTAAGAACTATAGCAGTTATCAACTTGAATTTTATAATTATTTTAAGGACGTTTTTGTAAATAGTATAAATAGTATATGTTAGGGTTTTAGAATGAGATTCCACAATTTTTAGGTTTTTAGAGAGACATGCTCTTAGTTCTTAGAATATTGTAGGGTTTTAGAGTAGAAATTAAAGGTTTTCATTTTGATACTCAAATTGGGAGATTGAAATTACTTGGAATTTAATTTCATCACTCAAGCTTGTGAATTCAAATTCAAAGGTGTTTTTATTATTCTTCATTCTTCATAGGTAATTTTTCAACTATGTATGTTTCATTCATTCATTATTTGTTTTCTTGCTCAGGTCATGAGTAGCTAAACCCACACAACTTGTATATTATGAGAACCATGAGTAGATAGCATAATAACAAAGATTATTTGTACTTCTTGAGTTAGGTGTTTGCCACGATTAGGACCTAGGGCCTAGTCATGACTAGCGAATAGGGAATGCAAAGGAACCCCAAATAAGACTCTCTGCATATCATTACACATCCATAGTCACAGAAGCATTTAAAAATGACCATAAGGGAGAAGCATAAACAAGGGAATAGGGACTAAGGGAGAGAGAGTTCAATACATAAGTAATACGCCAACGTTAAGAAAACAAGGGCAAGGGACTAAGGAGAAAGAAAATCTTATATAATATCATAATTAAGAGACAAAAGAGTTAAGTCTCATCTCATAGATACATAGCATGTTCAACAACACCTCTACTACATAGATAAGAGCAGGGACAAAGACAAGGCAATCGGGCTCACCATTACTAGCCAAGATAGAAAATAAAGAAAAGTGTCTTATTGCATAATAATCAAGACATATCCTAAGGTCCTCGAAGTGGAGGACATACCAACTAGCTTGAGTAGTACCGAACTAGCCATGTGGAGAGAAGGATGATTAACTTGGGCTTCGATCCCTACATTGTGATATCATGTAGGCATAGAGTATGCGTTAGTACATTTGAACGTACTAAGTATGTGGGATGCAATACAACAAAATATAGGCATCATAATCAAAATTCATAATAATGATATGGCATGTATAACCAATGCTTGAGTAAATCATGCATTAGAAATCATTCATCTTACATAGATCATAATATATAAGTGAGGAAAGAAACCTCAACTGCTACAACAAAAGACCTTTTTGAGGAGCAATCTTCCTTACGGGAGCCCGTCCCTTTTCAGATTAAGTCACCTTCCTTACGAGAGCAGATCCCTTTTCGAATTAAGTGACCTCCTGTATGGGAGCCCATCCCTTTTTGGATTAAGTCACCTTCCTTATGGGAGCCCATCTCTTTTCGGATTATGTGACCTTCCTTTCGGGAGCCAGTCCCTTTTTAGATTAAATGGTCTTTCTTATGGGAGCCAATCATTTTTTGGATTAAGTGATCCTCCTTATGGGATCCCGTACCTTTTTGAATAAAGCTTTTCATATAACTAGATCATCAACCCATTACATTTCAACCATCAAGAGAGAAATCCTTATTTTCCCAAGAACACAACAACATGAGGACACAACAATTGACTTGCAATACAATAGGTGCTTTACATGATGTAGACACACATATATACATCATTTCATCATCATATAATCATCATAACATCATTCAGCTCATAAGATATGCATTGTACCTTCAATCCCTCAAGTAACCCTGCCGTACATTTTATCAAACACTTGGCTAGTGTGAAATGGTAGTATATGACCATGCAATTTAGAGATGAAATCACACAAGTAAATCCATTGTAAAACCATCAATAAACACCTTGCAACACCCTCAAGCAATATAAATCAAAACTCCTCATCAAATCTTATAATAGATCCAAGATTTAATAGCTCAAAACATAGCAAAATAGTTACAACTTCATAAACCCCAACATAGTGAGAAGTCAATTTCATAATATGCAAGACTCATTTGTAAATCAAATTTAGGTCATGCAATTTGAGTAAAAGAGGCTTGGGTATCATGATTGAAAGGAACCTATGAAAGAAAGCCACATACCTTAGCTTATAGATGAACTTGGTGAAGATTAGAGATGGAGACTAGAAGCTTGAAAAAGAACCTTAAAGGAGAACCTTAGCTTGGGATGAGGGTTTGGGACCTGAATTTTAGGAGTGAAAATATGGCTAAGTGTTTTGAGATTGGACAATGCTTAGGATGATATGAGGGTGAAATAAGACCAAGTATAGGTCAATACATAGTTGGGAACACTTAGTCCCAAGACCCCAAAGCCTTGAACCGATATAGAATTCACTAGCAACAAAATACGCAGGTCCACGACGCGGACCTGTCAGGGTTCGTCTCTGGAAATTGAAATTTTAAAATTTGAAATTGTGATTTGATTATTCTAAAATCAAGGTTAGATCCTTTCCCCCCTAATTTAACCCCCTAAACAAGAATATGAAGTCAGGTTTTTGATATCCTACACGGATTTTGAGATATATGGAATTTCAAAATTCCAGGCATCTCGAGGCACTTTTGGGGGTCATTTTAATATCTCGCCCTTGGGAAAATTCATCCCTGAATGTAAAAGACACATACAAGACAAGAGTGATCACAAACAAATTAGCCCCAATAACAATGCAACATTACATTTACAACACCACTTCCAAAATCTCTACACATGTATAAAATCATCATAAACTTGCCAACTTAAACATGAATGCATCTAAATGGCATAGGGGCTAGAACATAAGACTTGAAATCATAGAAGAGGTCTTAACGTGTTATCATAAGCTTGAATAGAATAAAAGAGGTATGGATATTTCTTCTTCATGCCTGTACAGGCTCCTTGAGAGACACTTATGAATAGACAACTCCACTAATAGGGCCTTGACAAACACCACATCGATATTTGTAAGCATCTACACTCATCCATCCACACCTTCGTTAGGACCTTCTCCGAAGTCAACTTATCCTCCACGTCACCCATACTTTTAAAGAGCTCTATAGCACTAGAGCACCAACGCATCCCCTCAACCTAGAAGCATAACAAACCATATAAACCATAACCATATCCCTAGAAACCCCATCCATATGCAACCTTACAAACTTCTTCTACACTCAAAAAGAAAACCACAACCATAACTCATTCGTCAACCTTAACCAGACCTATTCCACTTTTTGCCATGAGGCACTATCTCCCCTTTGGGAGACAACCTCCAGTCTACCATCTCTTCACCCAAAACTTCCAACTCTAATAAAGCGAGATCAAGGCCTTGCTTAAACTAGACCTCTTAACCCAAGAAGATTTGGAACCATCAAGAATGCTACGCCACCATGCTCAACCTTCTCCAACCTAACTTGTAATCTAGCCAAATAATGGATCCCACTAGCCTCCTCCTTGCCACCATTATCCACATATGCTAGGTTACCTAGACCCCTGACTACAACCTTAGCCTTACTGAAGAAAAATAATGCATAGTTATCATAATCCTTAAAGAATTTTAACCACTTTCTAGCCATCAACAATGCACACCTATCATGTTTAGCAAACAATCTCTCATCCTCTAAGACATGCAACACTACCCTAAAATGATTTACAAGCTCTAAACAAATCAATACCTCATCACTAGAGACCACCACAAACATATCATGGTAGGTTTTTAAGACCCTATTCAAGGAACTTACGAACACTACCAATGCATAAGCCAACCAAACAACTCCACCAATATTCAAAATGATCATTCCTAATTCAAAAGGTCACTTAGGGACATCACCTACCCTCTTCCAGACTTGAGAACAAAACCCAAATCTAAGATCAATCCTAAAGAAGTAACTAACCCATTGTAGTTGACCAAATAGATTGACCATCCTTACCCATCATATTACAACCTTATGGGTCCTACACTCATTGGAAGCATGCTCTGCAAGTAGCCAAACCACCTCAAGACCTCCAACCAATCAAGTTCGGGTCAACCAAGATCATAAGATAAGACTTTATGTATCAAGAAAATGGGGCAACTCGTAGAGATCAATTGAACCTTAAGACAAGAATGGACCTACCTCTTTTGCTACTACTTGACCACCACATCACAACTCTTCCACTCAAGGATGGGTTTATTAAGGAGTACGATTCTAAATCCATGAGTCCTAACACTAAAGGAGACATAACATGCATACAACTATCCCATTCTAAGTACCATATCAAAATCCACCACATCAAATGTAACAATCCAAAAGGCAAGACCTAATGCAATATGAACATGGAACAACAGCTATGAACTTTCTAGCATTAATATACCCAACAAAAGGATAGACACCAACGATCCACACCATAACTTGGGCACACAAGAATCCCGCACCAACAACCAAAAATAATAGAGAAGAAATAGTGGCACACTGAGCCTAACAATGCATGCACAACAAAGCCAAGGAAACTTTAACATACTGATAACAACATCGGGCGCCTCATCTACTTCTTACCTCCTTTGAAGAGCATAGAACCTATTTTGCCTAGAAGCATACCCTTGACCTTGAGGGCGACCATCTCTACCTTTGGTTTGAGCATGGGGACAATCAACAACCCAGTGACCCATTTCACCACATCCAAAGAAAGCACTAGAGTTCCTCCAACATGAAATACCATGGTTTTTCCTACACGTGGGTCACTTGGGCTTTGGCTCTCCATTATTTCCACCTTGGCATCTTGGGTTATCATTAGCAATCCTTCCATCAAGAGCATTGGAATACCACTAGCCTTGATGGAACCGACCATGCTTGGAATCTTGAAACTTATCATGAATACAGGCCCTCTTGGCCTCTCTAGTCCTCATCTTCCTCAACTTTTCCTCTTCCATTTGTTCGACATAGGTCAACAACCGGGATAAGTCCATGTCACCAATCGATAAAGTGAACCGGCATTCTTTACTCAGTAAGTCGGACACCATCATCACAAACTTGTTCATTCTAGAACTTGGGTCGGCAACCAACCAAGGAGCAAACTTTGAAAGTTGGTTGAACTTGAGGCCATACTCCCTTACACTCATTGACCTTTGTCTCAAATTCAGGAATTCCACCAATTTAGCTTCCCTAATCTCAAGAGGGAAGAGCTGATTAAGGAAAGCCACTTTGAACTCTTCCCAAAGCACCACATAGCCAACTACCATTTTTTACTTCCATTTCTTATACCATATTTATGCTACTCCTTTGAGTTGGTAGGCCGCTAGATCTGACTTTTCTTTCGGCGTCACACCAATAATAGTCGATATGTTGTAGACCTCATCAATGAAGTATTCACGAACCTTATCAACCTTTGACCTATAGAATTTTGGGAGACTCATTCTCATAAAGTCGATTGCTAGTGTAGAAGTATGAGCTACTTAGGCCACCTGATTGGCTAGATTTACCACAACTTGCGCAAGTAAAGAGAGAGTATCTCGAAGCTCCCTTTTTGTCGATTACTCCTCGGGAGTGCAGGATCATCTTACTCTTGTGTTTTGCATGATATAGCATAGCAAAGAACAATAATTAGGGGGGAAAACTTACTCCAACTCTATGGGATGACTTAGAACATGAAAAAGGGAAACATTTCCTAAAATATCTCATAGTCTCCTACTCATAGTTGTGGTGCACAACACTACCATAAATAAGACTCTATCGATGTAGTATGTTGGACTCAGAGGATCTATTAACCTAATGCTCTGATACCATCTTTGTCATGACACAGACCTAGGTCCTAGTGTGACTGGCAAATAAGGAACCCAAATAAACCCCAAATAAGCCTCTCTTCATATCATTACACATCCTTCATCACAGAAGTAATTAAAAATGACCATAATGGAGAAAAATAAATAAGGGAATTAGGACTAAGGGAGAGAGAGTTTAATTCCTATGTAATATGCCAATGTCTAAAAAACAAGGGCAAGGTACGAAGTTGAAAGAAAATCTTTCATAAACTTATAATAAAGAGACAAAAGAATCAAGGCTAATATAATAGATATGTAGCATGTCTAACAACACCTCTTCTACATAGACAAGAGGGGGCCAAGACAAGGCAAGCAGCTCACTCTCACTAGTAAAGATAGAAAATAAAGAAGAGTATCTCATTACCTAATAAGAGAAACATATACTGAGGTCCCCGAAGTGGAGGACTCACTAACAAGCTTGAGTAGTACCAAAGTAGCCATGTGGAGAGAAGGATGATCAACTTGGGCTTTGATCCCTACATGGTGATATTATGTAGTCATAGAGTATGCATTAGTACGTTTGAATATACTAAGTATGTGGGATACAATGCAACATAAGAGAGGCATCATAATAAAAATGTATAATAATAATCAATAGATAGCAAAATAATAATATAGACTGTATAACCGATGCTTAAGTAAATCATGCTTTGCAAATCATTCATCTTACAAAGATCATAATATATAATTGTGGAAAGACACATCAACTAACATTACATAAGTACTTTTGGATCATGTGACTTCCTTACTAGAGCCCATCCCTTTTCAGATTAAGTGACCTTCCTTACTGGAGCCCGTCCCTTTTCAAATTAAGTGACATTCCTTATGGAAGCCCATCCCTTTTCATATGAAGTGACCTTCCTTATGGAAGCCCGTCCCTTTTTGGATAAAGCATTTCATAGAACTAGTTCATCAAACCATTACATTTCAACAATCAAAAATGAACTCCATATTTTCACAAGAATAAAAATTAACATGAGGACCCAACAATTCACTTGCAATACCATAGGGGCTTTACATGATTTAGATAAAAATATATACATTATTTCATCATCACTAATCATCATAACATTATTCAACTCATAAGACATGCATTGGACCTTCAATTTCTCAAGTAACCCTAGATAGACATTTTATCAAACACTTGGCAGGTATGAAATGGTAGTATAAGACCATGCAATTTAGAGATAAAATAATGCAAGTAAATCCATTGTAAAACCATCAATCAACACCTTGTAACACACTCAAGCAATATACATCAAAAACCCTTATCAAATCTTACAATAGGTCCAATATTTATAGCTCAAAACATAGAGTGCTGTGAATTTCATAATATACAAGACCCATTTGTAAATCAACTTTAAATCATGCATATTTGAATAAAAGAGGCTTGGATATCATGGGTAAAAGGAACCTATAAAAGAAATATACATATCTTAGCTTAGATATGAACTTGGTGAAGCTTTGAGATGGAGACTTGAAATTTGAAGAAGAATCTTGAAGGAGAACCTTAGCTTGGGATGAGGGTTTGAGACTTGAATTTGGGAGTGAAAATATGGCTAAGTATTTTGAGTGAGTATTGGGAAATGTTTAGGATGATATGAGGGTGAAATAAGGCTAAGTATAGGTAAAAGTACGATTGGTAACACTTAGGCCTAAGATCCCAACGCATTGGACCAAGATAGAATTCACTACCAACAAAATACATAGGTCCACGATGCAGACCTATCACAGATGGTCTCTGGAAATTGAAATTTTGAAAATTATAAATTGTGATTCAATTGTTCTAAAATTGGGGTTAGACTATCTTCCCCTTAATTTTGACCCTTGAACTAGAATATAAAGTCGTTTTTTTGATATCGCTCACAAATTTTGAGATATATGGAATTTAAACATTTTAGGCATTCCGAGGCATATTTTCAGGAACTTTTTAGGGTTGTTTTAGTTTTTTCATGTATTATCCATTTTCCTTCATTTTGCTTGTTATTTAATGGTGGTCAATATCAAATCCCGACTAGTTTCATGATCTTGATCAAGGTAGTGATGAATAGTTAAGAAAATAGGTGACAGAATTCGATTGATGCGTTCTCATCTAATCAACTAAACTTGTCCAAGGAGAGGTTGACAGGGTAAATAGGTAATGGTTAGGCCACACACTATGGTAGCTGGCCAAGCGCCATAGTGAAATTTGACCTTCACCTCTACCCAAGGGTTGGAAGAACCTAAGTTACTATCGTACATGCAATGTCCTAATTTAGGTTGTGTTATCCAGGATACTTGAGTTAGTGAATCATGGGGAACACAATTTCCCAAGTAGCTCTCCAATTTGATTGTCTCTGTGCTTTATCAGTATAGTTCTACTTTACTACATAACATTACAACCCCCTCCCCCCTTTATTGAGAATAGAGTTAATTAGTGATTGAAATGATTGTTGGTAATCAATGCGGAAGAAACTCCATATTCTCTTGGGATTCAAACCTATCCTATGGTTAATTTTTATCACTTTATCCTCAAAGTGAGAGATACTGTTTTAGCGAGATCAGGGGCCACTCAATATGAAATAGGTGATTTTCTCTATTTTTGGTGTGTGTTAGCCAAAGAATTTTTTGATGATATGAATTTTGATCTATTTTTCACGTCAAAGCCTTTACATAATAATTGTTGATGATCTGAAGAAAAATGTCAATTGCCTCAGCTTGATCCATGCAATATTTTGTAGCATATATGAACCACTCAACATAAATTAGTCCATTTTCTCCATTTTTCATATATGTTAACCCATGGATTTTTTGTGGTAAGGGATTTTTGGTGGTAAGGCTGCCGAATAATTTTCTATGAAACTTTTATAGAACCATCCATATTGACCTCAGGGAGAATTTCAATAGCCTCTGTCATATTCGCATGATATTTTTTTAGAATTTAGAGACAACTCTACAAGAATTAGGAAATTTTCTTCATTTTATTGTGTTAGACCATGGAGGGTTTTGTGGCATTTCTTCTGGTCAAATTTTTCATGAAACACTCATAAAAGATATGTGATGACTTAGGAAAGAATTTCAATAGCCTCAGCTTGATTCTAGCAACATTTTTCAGCATTTAAGGTCAAGTTAATAGGAATTAAGCAATTTTCTCCATTGTTTTATGCGTTAGTCTGTTAATTTTAGGCTGAAATGACTTTTAGTTGATTTTCCTAAAAGTCCTTTATTAAACTGTCCATGATGATCTGAGAAAGCATTTTAATAGCCTCGACTTGACCCGTCGACATTTTATATCATTTACGGACCATTCAATAAGAATTAGGCAATTTTCTTCATTTTTCATATGTGTTTTCCCATGGAATTTTTGGTCGTATGGTTTTTGCTTAATTTTTTTGCAAATTATTTACATAAATGATAACCTAGGGGATAATTCCATTAGACTCAACGTAATTCATGTGGCCATTTTAGCATTTATAGGTCACTTAAAAAAATTGGATGATTTTCTTTATTTTTTTGTATGAAAACCCATGAATTTTTAATTGGTATGTTTTTTCATAAAATTTTTTAATGAAAAATTGATAGAATATTTCGTAATAATCTAAGGAAGAATTTCAATAATCTTGACGTGATCGGTGCAACACTTTAAATAGAATTAAGCAATTTTTTCTATTTTTCGTATGAGTTAGTCCATATTTTTTGGTGACATGTGGTTGGATCAATTATTCTGTGAAATATTTATAGAACTGTCCATGATGATCTAGGGAAGAACTCCAATAGCCTCGAGCTGATTTGTGCTATATTTTTAAAATTTAGGGTCCTTTCAATAAGAATCATGCAATTTTCTTTATTTTTCTTGTATGTTAGCCATAAAATTTTTGGTAGTATGTCTTTCAATTAATTTTCCACAAAACCTTAACAAAACCATCCATGACAACTTAGGAAAGAATTTCAACAGCATTGACCTAATTCGCACGATATATTCCAGTCAATTTTCTTTCAAAACCTTTATAGAATCATCGGTGCTGAATTCAGAAAGAATTTTAATAGCTTCCACTTGATTAATATGACACTTTTTAGCATTTAGGAGCCTTTCGACATGGATAAGGCGATATTCTCCATTTTTCATGTGTGTTAGACTATGAATTTTTAGGTATTATGTACTTTAATCAATTTTTTCTATGAAACCTTTACAGAACTAACTATGATGAATTGTAAAGACTTCCAATAGCCTCAGTTTGATTTGTGTCTCACTTTTTAGCCTTTAGGGGCACTAAACAATAATTACGCGATTTTTCTCATTTTTCATAAGCATTAGCCCATGGATATTTTTGTGGTACTACTTTTGGCCAATTTTTCTATGAAATCTTTTAAGAAACCATACATGATGACTTGAAGAAGAACTCTAATAGCCTTTGCTTGATCTTTTCAGCACTTTTTAGTATTTACTTCCACTCAATAGGAATCATGTGATTTTCTCAATTTATTTTGTGTGTTAGCCTATGATTATTAGGGTAGTATGACTTTTACTCAATTTTATTTGAAGCCTTTAGAAAATCATCAATGATAACCTGGGGATGTATTTCAATAGTCTCAACCTGATCAGTGTGGTAATTTTTAGCATTTAGGGATAACTTAACAAGCATAAGTTGATTTGAGCAACTTGCGTCCTGTTTCATGAGATTCTTTTGGCGACAATCCTTACAATCAGTAGAGACAAGTTGGCTAATAGAAGGCTAGTCATGGTTTTTTCAGGCTTTGTGCCTTGTTAACCTATATGTGGATATTCATAGCACATTTGAGAGGCCTTAAAACTTAACGAGTTTCAAAGCATGATTGTCATGGATAATAGATCTACATCACACAGGCTTACCAAGACTTACAGAGTTAAGGTTGCAACAGTTGGAAACTTTAAAAAGGTACATTTTGAAAGTTATCGTTTTTTCTCTGACTGATAAAAGAATGTGAGGAAATGACTATCTGAACTATAAAACCAAAGTCCAAACCAAATATAATCAAAACACTCAATTAACTCAAATAAAAATTTTAGCTTAAAAAAAGAGAACAATTTCACAGCTTCAAAAACCAACTTAGATACCAAATCCCACTTCAAGATGAGACATCAAAAATCTAACAAGATTAACTTGTAATTCATGGGGAGATAAAGAAATAGAGCGAACTCGAGCTTGATCTGAATCAATCCCATATGAGGAAATAATTTCTTCATTCAAACTTGGGTCAAGGAGATTCGATTTGCGTTTTATTGTTCTAAGAAAGATGATCGATTTGCGTTTTATTGTTCTAAGAAATGGAGATATTTCTAGAGAAAACTTCAAGAATTGACGCTTGACCAATTGCTTTGTGAAACAATAAAAGACTTGAATATATCCTCTGAAACTAAATTTACAAACATCATATTACCTTTTCACCCTTCATTCAGGACCAATTACAAAATTTACCCTCTCTATTCCTTCTCTAAGGAATTGCCCGAAGTTTGACAACTTGATGTATTTTCTCTCTATGAATGGCATTCAAGATCTCTAGGCAACTGCCCAAAGTTTAACAACTAGATGGATATTTTCTCCAACAACACATTCTTGTAGTCGGTCTACCAGATACACGGAAGCACTTGAATCCTTGAAGGGAATTATACTTCCATCATAGGTATTATCATACACTATTCTTGGGCTTCTTGAATAATATGAATCCTCAAGAAGCAAAATCTCTTTCTTTGGACTTCTAGGTTGGGTAAGTTTATATGTACTGGTTACTATTTTTTCGACATTTATCCATAGATAAAATAATGAGGATTTGATCCAAACAAGATAGAAAATAATAAACTACCTAGAATTCAACCTCTATGCTTATCTGCTGCTCATATAAAAGAGACTGGCTACAAAGCAGAAAAGCCCTTCATTATTTGTAAGAGGAATGGAGTGGACAATGCAGTATTCATGATAGAAGTTGTAACCCATGTTGTATTTGTCCCTCAAGGGGTCTTGCCTTATCACAAGGGTATGGGAGCGGCCATCTTCCTCTTCACCGCCAATTCTTAAGTTCTCAGTTGGAACTATTTATCCCATCAAAATCAATCCCTTCAAAATGAGAATAAAGGAATTGATGGTGAAGAGGAAGATGGTTGCTTCCATACCCTTGTGATAAGGCAGGACTCCTTGAGGGAAGAAGACAGTGTGGGTTACAAATTCCATGGTGAATGTTATATTTTCTGCTCCATTCGTCTGCCAAATAATGAAGGGCTTTTCTGCTTTTAGCTAGTCACTCTCGTTTTCATGAGCTGCAGACAAGCATAGAGGTTGTATTCTAGGTGATTTACGATTTTCTATATTTCTTGGTCTCATATCCCATTCTTTTATCTATAGGTGCATGTCGAGTAAGCAATAACAAGCACGCATAAACTTACTCAACCTAGAAGTCCAAAGAAAGAGATTTTGCTACTTGAGGAATCAGATTACTCAAGAAGCCCAAGAATAGTGTATGATAACACCTATGATGGAAGTATAATTGTATTCAAGGATTCATGTGCTTCCATGGATCTGGCAGACCGAATACAAGAATGTGCCTTTGGAGAAAATATCTATCAAGTTGTCAAACTTCAGGCAGTTTTCTTAGAGATCTTGAATGACATTCTTAGGGAGAAAATATCAAGTTGTCAAACATCATGCACTTTCCTAGAGAAGGAATATAAAAGGTAAATTTTGTAATCGATCCTCATCAATGAAGGGTCAAAAGATGGTACATGATGTTTGTAAATCTAATTTTCGGGGATATCAAGTCTTTTGTTATTTCCCAAAGCATTTGATCAAGCTTTAATTATGGAACTTTGCTCCAGATATACCTCTATTTCTTAGATAAGAAGCTTGTTCTCACAACATCTTGCAAAGGTAAATACATTAGAATTTTATTGATTATGTTATTAGGAAGTTTGCTAAGTCTATCTCGAGGTACACCTTGACATTAAGCCTTTATCCCTCAGGAAGCATCATATAACAATAATCCCTATTGACTATAGAATCTGCATAAAATGAACAAGCATATGGAGGAATCAACAAGTTATGGGGACAGAGTTCGCAGAGAACAAACAACTGCTACTCACATCAGTAGAAACACATGCCAAAAATTACATTATTGAAAGCAATCCAACCCAAAACAGAGAATTGAAAGAAATTCAAGAAGTCTTCTTACATAACCAAGTTTTCCTCCTTAAAATATTTCTTCTCCTTTCCAATTTCTCCTTTTTTAGTCGAATCTTTCGATTTTATTTAATGACATTGGGATAGTAGAAGGTCACTCCAATCATACTCTTCTTCTACTATATTTTCCTACATATTATTAGAGTCATAGCCATAGATTGACTTATGAATTTTATTTCAAGATCAAGTTAGTGGTAGATTCAACTCGTTTGTCCAAATAGATATAAGTTGTGGTGTTAATAGGCTAGGGATGGAGTTGTTGAACCAGTTCAATTATGAGGTTTGGAAGACATGTATGGAATCATACATTGTGGGTGAGGATTTGTGAAAAGTTATTAATAGGAGTAACACAAGTCCTTCTAAAGACGAACTGAAAAATTATAGTGCATACAAGAAGTAAAAGTAAAATAATGCGAAGCTAGAATTTATCCTAAAGAGGAAAATCTTTTTCTATTTATTTGATAATATTATAAGATGTAAATCAGCTCATAAGATACAGAAGACTCTCAGTCAACTATTCAATAAGAAGAATGAAGCTCAGCTACATATATTGGAGAATGAATTGGCTTATACTACTCAAGGCAATCTTTCTATCATCGAGTATTTTTGGAAGATTAAGAACTTATGTTCGGAGATATCTTTATTAAATCTAGAGGATGCTATCTCTGAATCATGAATGAGAAGAATTATCATTCGTGATATTTCTTTTAGTGATGTCAATTCAAGGGTGGGCTCAACAACCATCCTTGGAGGAATTTGACATTTTATTGTTATCATAGGAGTTAGTAGCCAAAATATTGGCTAGTATATTTGTCAATGAAATGGAAGGAAATGTTATTACATCTAACAAGAGGAACTTTAAGAAAAAAGCATGAGCTAACTGCATGATCGTTCCTCAAGTGGTTCAAGATCACCTGAAAAGAAGGAAGTCTTTTAACTATTATGGTACGAAACCTCTCAAATGCTATCAATGTGGAAAAATAGGACACATAAAAATGTATGGTAAAGCCAAGGAGATCAATATGGCTAAAATTGAGAAAGCTACTGAAAAATAAGATTGGGGAGGTGCTACTTAGCTAAGGATCGAGAAATAGATGTCATGGTTTCTATCAACCTTGAATGAGATTTTACTGAGAATTTAGAATATAATTTAGTCGATCTCATGGAGAAGCAAGACACTGATGTTATCGATATGAAGCAAGAAACTCTCTTAGGTATTCATATTGGTGATATCAACGTTCCTATCAAAGAAATAAAAGAAGTAGATCTTGAAGAAGCAATGTTTGAAGTTATATATGCAAGTGGTCACCAAAACCGAGAAAGAATCGAGGAATATGTAGTGGAAATTGAAGTCTCTTGACAATCATCTATCATATCAAGGTCATTCACTAGCTCAGAACAAATACTTGAAGCATATGAAGAAGTAAAAGATCAAATAGATGATAAAGCTAAAATTAAAGTTTCAGTTTCAATTTCAAATGGGGATAAAGATGGTATAAATCTTTGTAAGCTCTGAAGCTGATAAACAAGCTATTGAAGATCTAGAAAACAAATCTGATAGTGCATTCTTTATGGTGCTGAGGCTTCAGAAAAATGATTGATGATCAGGTTATTATCGACTCAGATGTTTCTTCATATAGTACAAATATAAAAAAAACTAAGAAAATGAGGGACTCTAGGAACTCACCAAGGAGATAGTTCATATTGTTTGAAAAGACCATGTAAAAATTATTATCAAGACAGCTTGCTATAGAAATAGAGATTTTATCAATACATATTCTTATTTCTTTGCAGGGCAAACTGATTACAGAAAACCTTTATCATTTGAAGAACTAAGAGGATCCAGAAGAAAACTCTTGAGATTTTCACCAAAGAAAGATTCAAAGCTTTGTTTAAGTTGCTTTGTGACAAGCTTGGGGTAGCCATTGAAATTTGCTTTTAGTCGTTGTACTAGTTTTTAGCAAAATAAGTTATTTAGTTTAAGATAAATTTGAATTTGGATTTTTGTTAAGTTGTTCAGATATTTTAGGTTATTTCAAGTTTTAAATTATGTAGATTATATGTTTTATGTAGGTTATTTAAAGTTCTTCAAAGCTTAATAGAATTATTGAAAGCTATTGAAAGATTGAATCCATTGAGAGACTCTTTCAAGTTTTTTTGCTGCCTCATTCATCCTTTTAAAAAAAAACAGTAATGGTATCAAGAGCTTCATTGATCTTGCATGATCTGTGAATTCTTACAAAGAACCACCACATCATTTTCAACCAGCAAAGGCTACCTTTTTAACCCATGAGAACTACTTTTAACCCACGAGAGCTACTTTTAACCCACAAGAGCTATTTTCAACCAGTACCTTTTTCAATGCACAAGCTTTTTGAACCAATTTTTAATATAAGAATAACAAGAAATAGTCTCTCTTTGAATGCCCTACAAATTTTCACTGGTAAAATTTATCAAATTTGAGCAGTGATAATAAAATCTCATTTTGAAACCTATGTTTTATGTGATATTGTGATGGAAGAAAAATTATCACAACAATTCTTTGGAAATCCTATCAATTTCAAAATAAAAGCAATTTCAAACCAAAGAAGATCATTGATGGTGTGTTTTAAGTAAAAAATCAAAAAAAGAAGAAATTTTGTAAGTTCAAAAATAATAAAAATATTCAGCACCAACCACCGAAGCAGAAATTGAGGAGGAATAGCTTTTAAAATTGAAGTAACTAAGACAAAGGAGGAGTGTTGAAATTTGTTTTTAGTTACTCCGCTAGGTTTTAGCAAAAAAAGTTATTTAGTTTAAGATAAATTTGAATTTTTAACTAAAGTTAAGCCTTTAGGATATTTTAGGTTATTTTAAATTTTAAATTATGCAAATTATATATTTAATGTAGGCTATTCAAAGCCTCTCAAAGATTAATAGAATTATTGAAAGCTATTGAAAGTTTCAATCCATTGAGAGAATCTTTCAATCTTTTTGCTACCCATTCATCATTTTAAAAAAAAAAAAACTACAGTAGCTTCCAAGTAACCCATCTAAGGAGGAGTGTGGAAAATAAAGTTGATTTTTTAGAATATTATAGATTAGTTTTTAGAATTGTCTAGTATAGTATCTAAGATAAGTATCTTATAGAAATATCTGAATATTTCTACATTAAAAGATAAAGTTATTAAAATTTTCTTGTAGATTTTCAGTAGACGATTTGTAGAAAATTATAGAATAATTTAGATCATTTAGCAACTATAACCATCCAAATATAAGTATAAATAGGGGGTGGTCATGTACATTATATCAATCCAATCCCAAACAAAAGCAATTCGAGAAGTCATCTTCCATAACCAAGTTCTCATCATTAAAATATTTCTTTCCTTTCCAGCTTTCTTTTTTTTTTTAGTTGAATCGTTCGATCTTAGTTAATGATCTTGGGAAAGTAGAAGGTCACCCCAATTATACTTTTCTTCTCCTATATTTTTCTAGACTTTGTATTAAAGGCATACACATAAGTTATTATGTATGACTATAATGTGGGATACAAAACCCCTCACCTGTGTTATTTTGAGTAGTTATATCTAGTGCAGGTCACTTTACTGTAGTCTAGTTGCCACGTAATCTGTTCTTTCTCATAATGCTCCACCAAATTTAGTGTAACTCCATCCTGCATAAAGTTATCACTAATCTATTCAATCTTGTTATTGTTTTTTGTCTTTATTTCTAACAGTCCAACTAAACTAACTTATTCTTCATCGCAGAGGAGCTTTCTCATGTTCCAAATTAACATGATAGCCATCACCCTGAAGGATTAGGGACTAGTTAATTGCCAATATTTCAAGCTTTTCTAAATGTGTTCAACTTCTTATAGTGGTTCATACTTTCCCTACTACCTCTAACACTCAAAAGGAATTGGAGTTTTGTAATTATTCATTCCCCTGCTGAGCCTCTACTGTTTTACTTTATCCTATTTCCTGTGGTGTCACCCATAATGTCTTCACATTCTATTTTTTAGGTGTCACTTGATCTAGATACTCTTGGGATTGGATGCTTTATCCTAAATTTGCTCCTGTTGTATCCACTTCCTATTTGAAGTCCCTCTATTGTTTTTTGCCCTCTTTTGCATTTCACTTTCTTTGCATCTATGCCAGTAAATACTTCTTCCTACACATACTCACTCCAGTCATACATGACTTTCTACTTATCCAAGTGACCCCTCTAATTTTTAAATGCTATAAGTTACGTAGTTTAGCACAATACCTACCTCCACTAGCAATCGATCAAACTTCATCAGGGTCATTCCATTCTTCAATATGTATACTTTGATTCCATGATCCCTATACACTATATATATTATATAACCTCTACTGACATCAAAAGAAGGGTGAGCTCCCGACCCATATTAAGCTATAGTATTTTTTACATTAGATCCCAGTGCATGCAATGTTGGAGATGTTCCATCCATAAACGCTGGAGTTTATTATCTCCATTCTTGATATGATGTGTGTGATTCCTAAGGAATTAGACCTTTTGGGAAAGGATATGCTCCCTCTTCCCCATGGAAGTGTAATTTAGTTGACGTGTTATCTCAATATCAAAATATAACACCTTGAAAATTCTTAGACTAAGATCCCATTTTTTTCTTATGCATATGGAATCATACCGAGTGATTCTAGTCTTGCATATAGGTATTAAAGTCTATTCTATATGGGTATAATAGATTTGATATGAATAAAAGTCACAAAAATCCCTTAACACAAAGTTGAGTCGAAACCTTCCTTATCTATTGAGTTTGATGTGAGACTCTATGTAGCTAGGTGATCCAATAATATCAAAGTTGTGAATGTATGTTAAGTTTCTTTCCTAAGTAATTGAATTTCTTTTAGATGTGGATTAAGGTCATAAAGGACACCCAAGGTCAAGCCAAGTTCAAAATATTTCTATCGGCTAAATTTTGATCTGAGTTTACAAAAGAATCAACTTCAGATGACCATATCTCTTAGAACGTAATGACTTAGATAACCTATAACCTATTAAATTGAAAGTCTTTGAATTATTTTTCTAGTGCATCTAAGTTCTACGTATTCGAAGTTAGGTATAAAAAGTTGTGACCATTTTACTGAAATATGTCTGAGTTGTAAAATTCAGCAATGGTCAATTTGATCGCCAAATGCATTTGGTGATCCACTAATTTGACCATCGAATGGCTCTAAGAAACTGGAATAACTCTTAAAAAGTGGTGTACCGCTAAATGGTTTGGCAATAGGACCCTTAGATTGTAACAATTCATCTTGAGATGAGAAGTTTCATATCAGCAAACACAAGAGAAATACTAGGTATATAAGTAAAGGATTGATCTATATATTGTGAGGCATCTTTCCGGGTGAGACCAAAGGGACAAATCCGTGATGGTCTAGGTCCAAGAGTGGACAATACTTCATACTTTTGGGCCATGTCATTAAAGGTGGTATCAAAGTGACTCTTGTGCCAGCCTTGTCGATGTGGGTCAGAGTTCACCTGAATTTAGATAAATCTCAGTAATACAAGGCAAACCTCAGTTTTGAGTCTAAGCAAATCTCATACGACGGGGCAAACCTTATTGAGGATGCTGAATCCATAGAAGGGGTGTATGTAACAACTCATCTTGAGATGAGAAGTCCCACATTGGCAAAACATAAGAGAGTTATTGGGTATATAAGTAATAGACTGGCCTATATACTGTGAGGTACCTTTTGGGGTGAGTCCAAAGGGACAATCCATGATGGTCTAGGTCCAAGAGCAGACAATGCTTCACAGTGTTGGGTGATGTACTAGCAAAATAAAGCATATTTGATGCCTAAAATAAAGGATTATGTGCGTTCGTAATGCGAGTTTTATGATATTTATGTGTTTTGTGTTAGTTTTGAAGAAAAGTTAGGTTGGCATAATTTTTAAAGAAACGTTGTAGATTTTGATGAATCAATGGACATCCGATCTCACCTAAGAGTCATAGCACAAGCTTTGAGTCATAGGGTGTGTCATAGCAGGAAATAGAGACAAAAAATTCAGAAATATGCTAAGTACAGGTCACCCCTACCAGGTCATCCTATGAGTCATAAGTCTCACCACAACTCGTATAGGTGGACTCGTAGCAGGAATCAGAGAGCCAAAATGTTAGACCAAAAACTGAAAGGCCAAAACTACCAGAAAAACATTCGAGTCGTAGCCCAAGTAATGACTCATAGCTGAGAGTCATACCAGTTTAGTCCAAAATGCCAGGATCTTGATACGAGGCCTCGACTACGACTCATAGGTAAACCTACGGGTTGTACCTGCATGACCTACCAGCTGCCAATTGTCTTTCTATGCTATTTTTAGGTTTTATTTGTAAATACTATAAATACCTTAAGTTAGTTTTTTTTTAGGAGGATGGGAATTCTAGATTTTTAGGATAAAACTTGCCTTTGAATATTCTTTCAAGAATATTTTAGTGTTTTAGATTAGTTTATTATTTTCTCTTGGAAAACCCATTTTAGGGATTGCAAATCTTGCTTTGAACTCATTGCTGATCAATCAAGTTTTTGAGTTTGCAACTTGTGTTGTCTACAATATTCATTATTTTTGGTAAAACTCTCAACTCTGTCATTTATTTGCATTTTTGCTTCTTTTGCCTTAGCCATGAGTAGCTAAGCTCACACAACTTGGGGTTATGGGAATCATAGAAAGTTGATTCGAGATAACCTAGGTTTATTACATTTCTACGATTGGGGTTTCCATGTATTGTCTATTTTCCTTCATTATGATTGTTGTTTGGTGGTGGCCAACACCAAAACCCCTTTACTATCACTAGCCCAACCAAGGTAGTGACGAATAGGAAAAGGGAAGTAGATGATAGGAATCGATTAATGTGTTCTCATCTAATCAACCAAACTTGACCAAGGGGAGGTTGACTGGGACTATTGGTAATAGTTAGTTGGCATACCATGGTGGCCAACAAAGCACCATGGTGAAATTCAAGTTTCACCTTCACAAGAGGGCTGGAAGAACCTAAGTTACCATCCTGCATGCATATTTCCAATTATAATTATGTTGCCTAGGGAAATTGAGTCAACGAACCATGGTGAACACAATTCCCAAGTTATCCCCAAAATTGAGTGTTTCCTTGCTTCGTAGTTTAGTGTTTATTTTACTTTTTCTTTGTATTCACAACCCACCCACCCACCTCGTATTTAGATATTTTAGTTATTTATGCTTGAAATGATTAGTAGTAGATTCTTGTAGTCAAGCCTCATATTCCCTGTGGATTTGACCCTAATCTTTGGTTAGGTTAACTGCTGATAGCAACCACTTTCTTATTGGAGCGTGAACATCAGTCAAAAATTATAGTGCCGTTGCTGGTAAATATGGATAGGTTTAAGTTGAATTCACAATTAGTTAGTTCTAGTGTTGATTTCTAGAATCTCTTGTATTTTACTTTTGTTTTTGTTTTTGTTGTTTGATTTTATTTGTAGGGTGCACTAGGTTGTATGCCCGACACCAGGAGCCAAGGCAATCCTTTAGCTCCAATCAATTTGGACATCCAGCGACTACCGAGAAGAATGGCTCAAGTGAATGAAGATATCGAGGTTGAGGAGGATATGAATACAAATAAGGATATGGGAGAAGACGAGAATCCACAACAAAGGGGTAACAGGCCACAACTCAAGGACTTTAATGAAAACACTTATTGATGGAATCAATATCGATTGAACCCTGTGGCTATGGACGTCACTGGCATCATAGTACAACTTGATTTATCGATAGATACTAAATTCACGATATCGAGTGGATTGCTCAAAATGCTTCAAAAATGCTGACTATTCACAGGGCTATCTTCGAAGGATCCCCACCATCATCTTTAAAATGTGGTGTTTGTTTGCAAGAGTGTCATAGGTACATAAAATCTTTCTCTTGATATTCTTGATTTAAGAGTGTTTCCGCTGTCATTGATTGGCAATGCAGCTCTATGGTTGTATGAGCTTCCTCCGGGCACTATTACAAGTTGGGTTGAGCTTCAAAGAGTATTCCTTGAAAGATATTTTCCATGATCTAAAACGTTAAAGCTCAAAGACCAAATCAACAACTTTGACCAATTGTCGAGTGACTTTATTACCATAACATGGGAGATTTTCAATAAATGCTTGAGGATGGTCCCTGATCACAAGATTATTACTGATGCTTTGGTCTAGATTTTCTATCGGGAGCTTGATGAGAGTAGTCAAGCTTGCACTGGCACAATCATGGGAGGCATGTTCCTTAACCAACCTTTTGCATTGATAGCCACCAGATTGGAGCAAGTGGTCAAAAAAATAGAGCATTGAGGCAATGGTAGCGAGGTACGATGAAACCTTCTTTTATGGTTAACACTAATAATGAACAAGGAAAGGTAAACAAAGAGATCATGGAGCAACTTTCTTAACTTCGCGCAAGTATAAACTTGGTTTTAAAGAAAAATCAAGCAAGTGTCAAGGCAGTCACTCACCAACCTCCGAAGGATCCTATATATGATGATCCATTCTTTGATGAGGATGCTTGTTTTGTAGGCAACCAAGCGGCAAGCTTCTGGAACAACCCCCAAGGGTCTAATTTAGACTATTGGAGGAAAGGGTCCAAGAATCAAGGTCGAAACTTCAACCATCATTTGGTATATAGAGACAACCAAGGCAGATACTATAAGAGAGAGAGAGTATGCCAAACACTTAGTGGGGAAGAAGAGAGGGCTACAGGAATAGTCCTTATATGCCACCTCACAACCGTGATGCCAGATCAAGTAACTCAAGGATTGAAGAGATGTTCAAAAACTTGTTAAAGAGAGTCGATAAATAAGATGAGACTTTAGAAGGAATGAAACGGATATTTTAAGTGTCAACCAAAAAATAGAGTCTTACTCAGTGGCAATTAAGCAACTGGAACAACAATTGGGACAAGTTTTTTCATAGTTGAACCAACGAAAAAAGGGTACCTTACTGAGCAATAAGGTTCAGAATTCTAAAAATGAAGGGCACCACTTGGCGGTCATGACCCGGAGTGGCAAGAGTACTATAAATTCCCCTATGCTAATGGTTAAAAATGGAAACCATGGGAAGAGAGTGAATGAGTAAACCAAGCCATGCAACATTGAAGAGCAACCCAAGAAATATAAAACCTTTCCAAGGCCCCCTCCTCGGTTTCCTCAAAGGCTTGGGAAGAGGAAGGAGAAAGGTAAGTTTGAATAGTTTTGGGAAACGCTTAAGTTTAAATTGTTCTGGGCGACGCTTAAGCTCTTGAGAGGATGCCAAGGCATGCCAGATAGATAAAAGATCTAGTCAAGAAGAAGCAAAATGTAAATTTAAGACCTCTGTAAAACTTTTCAACATTATAGTGTCATCATTACAAAGTCTTTGGTACAAAAGCTGGAAGACCCAATTGCATTCACCATACCATGCACTATAGGAGAAGTTCAGTTTGCTAAAGCACTATGTGATTTGGGGGCTAGCGTTAACTTGATGCCTCTTGCCATATACAAAAAGCTCAGTATGGGGAGCCTTGTCCCTATGGAGATACTATTGTTAATGGCAGAAATAACAATCAAGAAGCCTATGGGGATATTGTACATGTGCTGGTAAAGGTAGACAAATTTATATTTCCTACAGATTTTGTTATACTTGATTGTGAGGTTGATTTTGCAGTTCCTATCATTTTGGAAAGACCCTTCTTAGTCACAGGTCATGCATTAGTTGATATAGAAAAGAACTCACTCACTTTAAGGCTTGGTGGAGAGGTAGCTATGTTCCAAGTAGGTCAATATAATGGAAAGAATTTTGAGTTCTAGGTCATTTTAATCATTTCAACAAGTGAGGACACTGAAGTGGAGATCCTAATATAATTAATGCTCAAAGTTGATCCATTGGCTGCTGTGTTAATGAATTTCGATGGTGAAAACATTACTAATTTTGAGGAAATAGTAAATGCTCTTGGGGTTTTATTTAGGTCATGCCAAAAAGCAAGGTTGGAGTTAGATTTATGTAAAGGGAAACACCACCTATTAAACCTTCTGCAAAAGTCCCACCAGAGTTAGAGTTAAAGGCATTACCATCACATCTGAGATACCCATACTTGGGAGAGAATAGTACTTTGCCTATCATCAATGCAACAGATTTGAGTGAGGATCGAATAGAGTTCCTTGTCTCAGTTCTCAAGGAGTTCAAAAAGGGCCATTGGATGGACAATTGCAGACATCATTACCATACCTCCTAAGATATGTATGCACAAAATTCAATTAGTCAAAGATTATAAATCAAGTATTGAGCATCAAAAAAGGTTAAATCCCTCAATACAAGAGGTAGTGAGGAAAGAAATCATCAAGTGATTAGATGCAGGAGTAATTTACCCAATTGTCGATAGTGAGTAGGTAAGTCCAGTGCAGTGTGTTCCAAAAAAGGGAGGTATCATAGTGATTCCTAATGCGAAGAATGAGTTAATACCTATGAGACCAGTCATCGAATGGAGAGTGTATATGGATTACAGAATGCTAAATGCTTCTAGCAAGAAAGATCATTTCCTATGCTCTTTATGGATCAGATGCTTGACAGATTGGCGGAGAAGGGGTGGTACTGTTTCCTTTATGGATATTTCAGGTACAATCAAATTATTATTGCACCGAGGACAAAGAGAAGACACCGTTCACATTTACGTATGGTACCTTTGTATTTAAGAGAATGTCTTCTCGACTATGTAACACTCCAGTAACATTTCAAAGATGTATGATATCTATCTTCTAAGACATTGTTGAGGGAACTATTTAGGTGTTCATAGACGATTTTAGTATTATTAACTAGTACTTTGAAGAATGCTTGTTACATTTGTGTGTTGTGTTATCGAGGAGCATTGAAAGTCACTTGGTGCTAAATTTGGAGAAATGCCATTTTACGGTTAAATAAGGCATCGTACTTTGTCACAGAATTTCAGGCAAGTGAATCAAGATGGATAAAGAAAAAATCGAGGTTATAGAAAAATTGCCACCACCAATTTCTATAAAAGGCATTTGGAGCTTTCTAGGCCACGCTAGATTCTACGGCCGATTCATAAAGGATTTTCCAAGATCTTGCAACCCTTGTGTAAGTTGTTGGACAAAGATGCCATGTTTGTGTTTGATCATGCACGCATGCATGCCTTTGAAGAATTGAAGACTAACCACAACACCTAAAATTGTAGCTCCAGATTGGTCACAACCATTCGAATTATTATGTGATGCTTGTGGCGTTATACTAAGTGTAGTATTAGGACAACAAAAGGAGAGAATTCTGCATCCAATCTATTATGCTAGCAAAGCATTAAATGTGGCCCAGAAAAATTGTACAATTACCATACACTAATGGCTTGCATTAGTTTTTTATTTTTAAAAATTACGATCATACCTATTAGGGACCAAGGTGATTCTGCACAAAGACCATGCATTGCTTAAATATCTGATGGCCAAGAAGGATGCAAAATGAAGATTGATCATATGGATACTTCTCTTGCAATAATTTAACTTCAATGTGATTGACATAAAGGGGTCAGAAAGACAAGTAGCGGATTATCTCTCTAGATTAAAAGATGAAGCTATTGTGAAGTTCAACAATGGTCTTGACATAAATGACTAATTCCCTAATGAGAGAGTTTTGGCATCCTCACATAATCTTATACCTTGGTTTGAAGACAATGCTAGCTACTTGGTGAGTGAGATAGTGCCACCTGATTTGAACACCTATTAACATCGCAAGTTTATAGATGATGTCAAGAAGTTCCTCTGGGATGAGCCATATTTATTTTGCATTTGCGCAGATGGGATCATCCGTCGATGTGTTCCAGAAGTGGAAATGATGAGTATTCTTCAAGCATACCACTCTTCATTGGTAGGTGGCCATCAAGATGCCCATGATTATGTAAAATCTTATGATAGATCCAAAGAGAAGGAGGAGTTTCACGTTGGCATGAACCCCTCTAAATCCTATTTTGGTCATACAACTGTTCAATGTTTGTGGCATTGATTTTATGGGACCTTTTGTTTGCTCTCATGTTAACAAGTACATTTGTATTGTGGTTGTTATGTCTCTAAGTGGGTGGAGTCCATGGTTCTATAGAATAATGATGGTAAGAGTGTTACTGGGTTTCTCCAAAGAAGCATTTTCTCCAGGGTTGGTACACCTTGGGCAATTATCAGTGATGAGGGTTCCTATTTTTGCAACTGATTGTTTAGATCTCTCCTTTAATGATATAGTGTGAAGCACCGAGTGGTAACCTTGTATCATCCCCAAACCAGTGGGCAAGTGAAAGTATCAAATTGAGAAATAAATCAAATCTTATATAAAATGGTGAATATGAATCGCACGGATTGGTCGAGAAAGTTAGATAATGCTTTATAGGCGTACCAGACTGCCTTCAATACTCCCATCAGAATGTCCCCTTATCAACTAGTGTTTGGGAGGCCTGTCACATGCCAGTTGAACTTGAGCATAAGGCATTATGGGCATTGAAAAATTTAAATCTAGATTGGCATGAAGCTACAACTTCTAGGTTGATGCAAGTGAATGAGCTTGATGAATTTAGACTGCGTGCATATGAGAGCTCTGCTTTGTACAAACAATGAATGAAAGCTTAGCATGATTGCAGAATTGAAGATTGCAAATTTACCCAGAGAGACATGGTATTACTCTATAACTCTAGGTTAAGGTGGTTTCCCGGCAAACTCAAATCTTAATGTATAGGACCCTTCAGAGTAGTGCGCATTTTTAGTCATGGAGCCATTGAGTTAGAAAATAGGAATGGTAACACTTTCAAAGTCAATGGTCAAAGGGTCAAAAGGTAAATGGGTGACATGGAAGAAATCAACACAGTGGAAGATTATGATCTTGATGACACATGAGCATATAAGCTTTCTATCCTGATGCCATAATAAATCAAGCGCTTCCTGTGAGGCAATACAAGGTATGCCCCTTACACCTGTTCTATGTGTTTTTGCTTTTAGTACAAAGTATCCTATTTTGGTGGGGTATGGGAAGTTATGGATTAAGGCGAAGTCTGAGTAACCTCGAGTCCATAACTTCCCTTATTTTTGATCTAAAGGTTTTCTTGCCATGCTTCTTTTTCCTTGTAGACATTTAATTTTTTGTTGAACCAATATGTTTAGGTAGTGTAGATAATGTATAAATTCATAGTAGTGTTATCTATTGGCATATACATAATCTTTAGATGTGTTTTAAAGTTTTGATAAGAAAATGGTTACCCTCAAAATTTTTGAGTATCTGGCAATGTTTGTTCAGATATTGTGATGGTAAGCTGAGGCTAAAAGCATGACCTGTGATCTATTCTTGATAGTGTATGTAGTTCCATGTGTATTGTGAGCTTATTTTCCTGCATTCGTGCATCTTATGTGGACTCTGAACTTGCCTTAGTACTCTAATATTTGGCTAACATGGTAAGGATCTTAGGCCTTTGTTCTTTGAGTGAACCCACTTTTAGCCTAAATTACCCACCAAATGTGTGAGAGAATCCCTTATTCCAAATTTTTGACCTTACAATTTGCTCTTTCTTTCTTGACACCTTGCTAGCTTAACCTTGTCTGGTGAAATACCTTGATATTGGACCTAGTCTATCCTTGGGCATATGAACCTTAATTGAGGCTAAAAGCCTAAGTTGAGGGTGACTACAAGTTGTGGCCCAGGTGTAAGGAATAGATAATATGTACTTCACCTTAGGGTAAAATCTTAAGTTGAGGGTGGCCCTTATTCTGGTAAAGCAATGACAATGAGGTGGTTAGTTGAGAAATAAAGAAAGAAATGAAAAAACATGAGCTAAGTGAAGAAAAAGAAAAGGAAAAGTGCTTGAAATGACAAAAAGTAGCAAGAATTGAGTTTATAAATAAGGCACGACTGAAAATAGAAAGAAAGCACTTGGAAAGTTCAGAAAAATAGAAGAATAAGGAGTGGACTTATTGAAAAAGTTTGGATTATGAAAGCCAAAAATGTTGATAAATATGGGTCAAGGATAGCTTTTAGTCACTACTTGCCTAAAATGTCATACCAAAGCCCCCTGAACCTATGTTACAAGCCCATAAGTCCTAAAGTGATCTGATCCACTTTATCACTAAGCTAGAAGATGAGTATAGAGCAAGCCTATGGTGTTAGTCAGTATGCATGAATTTTGATTGTGAGAGTGAGAATGCTTCCTCAATCCCTGAATTCTAAATGCTTTTTGAGTGAGTATGAGGGACTTCTTTCCAATGAGGGCATTTGCACTACTTGAGTAGCATATGACTATACTAGCGATTGTGGATGGTTGATGCTTCTTAGCTTGTGATAGTTGGATTGTCAGGTATCTCATTATGTTCTTGTTTTGCTTAATAACCACACAATCCTACTTTGCAAATGGTAGTTGGGTACCTAAATTAAAGGAGTTATTGTATATGCCATTAGTGTAACTACTGTGTATTTCTCATTGTCTGCTTAGATTGAGCCATTGCTTGAGGGAAAGAAACAATTCTAAGTTGAGGGTGTTGATATGCTGGAAAAATACAACACATTTGATGTCTAAAACAAGGGATTCTGTGAGTTCTTAATGCGACTTTTTATTATTTTTATGTGTTTTTTGTTGTTTTTGCAGAAAAGTTAGGTTGGCATGATTTTTAAAGAAAAGTTACAGATTTTGCTGAATCCTAGGACATACGATCTCACCTATGAGTCGTAGCCCAAGCTATGAGTAGTAGGGTATGTCATAGAAGGAATCAGACACCAAAAATTTAAAAATTTGCTAAGTGGAGGTCACCCTTATGAGGCCATCCTACGAGTCGTAAGTCTCACCATAAATCATATAGGTAGACTCATAGCAGGAATCAGAGAGCCAAAATGTTAGACCAAAAGCTAAAGGCCAAGAATACAAGAAGAACATACGATTCGTAGCTCAAGAAATGACTCGTACCTAAGGGTCATATCAGTTTAGTCCAAAATGAAAAGGGACTGATACTAGACTCCAACTACGACTCGTAGGTCACCCTATGGGTTGTACCTGCAAGGTGTACTAGCTGCCAACTGTCTTTTCTGTGGTACTTTTAGGTTTTATTTGTAAACACTATAAATACCTTAAGTTAGTTTTTATTTGGAAGATGATGGGAGATTCCAGATTTTTAGCATAGAACTTGCCTTTGAATATTATTTCAAGAATATTTTGGGGTTTTAGATTAGTTTATTATTTTCTCTTGGAAAACCCATTTTCGGGGTTACAAATCTTGCTTTGAACTCATTGTTGATCAATCAAGCTTTTGGGTTTGCAACTTGTAGTGTCTACAATGTGCATTGTTTTTGGTAAAACTCTCAACTATGTCATTTATTTGCATTTTTTGCTTTTGTTGCCTTAGTCATGAGTAGCTAATCACCCACAACATTGGGTTGTGGGAATCATGGGTAGTTGATCGAGATAACCTAGATTTATTGCATTTCTACTATTAGGGTTTGTATGTACTGTATATTTCCCTTCATTATAATTGTCGTTTTTATGGTGGCCAACACCAAACCCACGTATTATCTCTAGACCAAGGTAGTGAAGAATAGGAAAAGGAAAGCAAATGAAAGGATTCAATTGATGTATTTTCATCTAATCAACCAAACTTGACCAAGGAGAGGTTGACTAGGACTATTATTAATGGTTGGTTGGCACACCATGGCGGCGGACCAAGCGCCATGGTGAAATTCAAACTTTACCTTGACAAGAAGAATGGAAGAACCTAAGTTACCGTGTTGCATGTGAATTTCTAATTGTAGTTATGTTGCATAGAGAAATTGAGTCAACGAAGCATGGTGAACACAGTTCCCAAGTTGTCCTCAAAAGTGAGTGTTTCCACGCATCTTAGTTTAGTGTTTATTTTACTTTATTTTTGAATTCACCAACCCTCTCCAATTTAGAGATTTTAGTTATTTATACTTGAAATGATTAGTAGTAGATTCTTGTAGTGAAGCCCCATATTCCCTGTGGATTTGACCAGAACCTTCAGTTAAGTTAATTGCTGAGAGCGAGCACTTTCTTATTGAAGTGTGAACATAAGTCACTGGGCCAGGTCGTTACATAGAGCACCGATTTTGCCGATGAAACTCGTTAAAAGGTCCATTTTTTCAACTTTGATGATTTATTTACTTTTTCACATAGATATTTTTAGTTTTTACCTCTAATTAACTTTTCTAAGCCTATCCTATACCCTAATAACCCCATTTACACATAAACCTCTGAAAAATATCAAAATTTTTATGTTAAAAAATTTTCCAATAAGGAAGCTAGGGTTCTCCATCTTCAAGTTCAGACTAAAGGATTCTTCAAGAAGTTTTTGTCTTCCTGGTATATAAGGCTAAATAAAGCATGGATTATGTTCTTCTATTGCCCTATATATAGGATTGATTGAATGTGAATGAATTGAGTCTTCTATGTATCTTTTCTTTAAATGTTTCTTAAATTCTAGTGTATTCCTACATGATCTCGCATGAATGATAGTTTTATTGAATTTAACACTTGTAATAGATGATTTTATATTCTACATAAACCTAGACTTAGTTCTTGTATTTCTTATATATTATACTAGAATGGGTATAGATGAGTATGATTTGAGCCCGAAGAGTCTACAAATATTATAAATATTTTAATTATATTTTTGTACTTGAATTTCTTGAGTTTGAATAATGGATGATAGAGAGTCTTAATGTCATGACCCAAGCCTAGGGCCTAGACGTGACACAGTGCATAGGAACCCAAACGGACCCTAAGAAAGCCTCTTAAGATATCATTACACATCCTTTGTGGCAGAAGCAATAAAACAGTGATAAACAATAGTAAATAGGGATAAATGAGGCTATGGGACATCTTTCATATCATAAAACATCAAAAGAGTCAAAAGAGAGTAAATCTTATAGCATTATTATATAACTTGGCCAACAACACCTCTACACATAGAACTTAGCAGGGGCCAAGACAAACAACCAGACTCACCCTCATAGTCAAAACATATAAATAAAGGAAAGAGAGTCTTAGCATAACATAAGAGCAGAAGATATCGTCCTCGGAGTTGAGGACCCACGTGGAGCAGGATGATCAAGCAGCATTTCGGTTCCTACATGGTAACACCATGTAGTCATAAAGTATGTGTTAGTATGTTGGAATGTACTATTTATGTAGGATGAAATGCAACAAAATATAGGCAACATAATCAAAATGCACAAACTTAGGCAATGAATAAACATATAGCAATATGGCATGCATAGTTGACGTTCAAAGTAAATCATGCTTACATAAGACATAAAACATCTGTAAGGAGAGACCATAGTCCTACCACCCCTTTGGAGAGGATAATCAAGTAAAAAACCCTCAATATGGTTTGTGAGGTACCAACCCCACAACGTGGTTATTAGGGCACATACCCCCCAATCCGGTAGCACAGGCCTACTACCTCTCGAGCGAGGTAATCGAGGTACAAACCCAAGAACATAGTTATTGAGGTATATACCCCCCAATTCGGTAGCACAGTCCTGCTACCTCCCAAGCATGGTAATCGAGGTAAAAACCTCGCAATATAGTTATTGGGGTACATACCCCCCAATCCGACAGCACATGCCTACTACCTCCAAAGCGAGGCTAGCTCAACTCACAATACTATAGAGCAAAATAAAATATATGTATGTTCCTTTCATCATCATAAAGTCATTCAACTCATAATACATGCGTTGGACCTTCAATACCTCAAGGAATCAAATACGAACATTTTATCAAACACTTAGCAGGTGTGTAGTGCTAGCGTAAAATCATGCAATTCAAGGATGAAATCATGCAAGAAAATTTTTGAAATAAAACCAACCACCAATACTTAGTAATAACATCATCCAATATACATGAAAACCCTTCATCAAATCTCAAGATAAATTCAAGATTCAAAGATCAAAACATGCTTAAACATTCACACTTTTATAAAACCCCAATATAGTTCATGGTCAAATTGATAGTAAGTAAGACCTATAAGCAAATCAACTTCGAAACATGAGAATTAGGTAAAAAGGAGGCTTGGTCACCATGGGTGAAAGGATCTAATGGTTGAAACCCACATACGTTAGCTTTGGAGAATCCTTGATGAAGATTGGAAATGGAGACTTGAAGCTTCAATGAAATCCTTAAGATCCAGATAAGTTTTGGGACATGCAATTTGGGCTAAAATATTTGTCTAAGTGTTTGAGAGAGTATTGAGGAATGTGTTGTACGATATAAAGGTGAAATATGGCTAAGTATATGTATTTTCACGCATAGGAAGACTTAGTCCCAAGAATGAAAAGCCTTGGATCGAGATGAAAATCACTGGCAACAAAATACATAGCTCTGCATCTGGTCTATGTTGCTGACCTATCGCAAAGGCAAATTTTACATTAGTCCTCGACAGCTACGCTTTGCGGTATCATCGCAGATTGCCACTGTTTTGCGCAAACTTGGGAAAACTAAATTTTGCTACGATTGCTCTAAAATCAGGTTTAGACCCATCTCACACTCAATTACGCTCCTTAATCAAGAATATGAAATTGGATTTTAGATATCATGCATAGATTTTGAGATATATAGAAATTATGATTTCGGACACTTCTGAGGCACATTTTCGAGCACTTTTTGGGGTCATTTCAATATCCACCCCTTGGGAATATTCATACTCGAATGTCAAAGAAATGTAGAAGACTAATCATGAAGAAATCAACCCCAACAATAATGCATCAACACACTTAAACATCATTTTTAAAATCTCAACATAAGTGTTAAAATCACCATGCACTTTGTCAGCGTAAACATGAATGCATGCTAATGACATAGGGGATAAAACATGAGACATGAAATCACATAGAAGTCTTCTAATTAGTACCTTAGGATTGAGTAGAATAAAGGAGATAGGGGTATGTGTTTTGCATATCCACTTCGGCCTCCCATGTAGCACTATTGACTTGTTGATTCCTCCAAAGGACCTTAACAGAAACAACATCCTTTTTCCTCAACCTCTACATTTGTCTATCCAATATCTCTACTAGAATTTCTTCATAAATCAAGTTGTCTTCAACAACACCCATAACATTTAATAGGACAATAGCATTCGGATCACCCACAAACTTTCTCAACATAGACACATAAAAGACTGGATGAACCAATTACCATTTCATTAGGAAATTCAAACTCATAGGCCACCTTGCCAATCCTCTTTAACACCCTATAAGGACACAAAAATCTTGGACTTAACTTACCTTTCTTACCAAAAGGAATCACACACTTCATGGGTCACACCTTCAAATAGACCCAATCACCAACTTTAAATTCAAGATCTCTTCTCCTTACATCAGATAGGACTTTTGGTGACTTTGGACTATTTTCAACATTTATCTAATAAACCTTACCTTCTCCATAGTATCCATAACCAGATCTGGATCCAATAAAGCAACTTCACCCACTTCGAACCATCCAACCGGTAATCTATAATGCTTACCATAGAGGGTCTCAAAAGGAGCCATACCAATGCTAGAATAATAGCTATTATTATAAGCAAACTCAATTCATGGAAAATGATCATCCCAACTACCCTTAAAATTCAAACACAAGATCTAAGCATACTCTCAAGAGTTTGAATAGTTCTTTCGGCTTGGCCATCCTTTTGAGGTTGAAAGGTCGTACTAAGCTTCACCTTGGTACCAAGATATCTTTAGAAGGATCTCCAAAAGTGTGAAATAAATTGAGCAACATGATACAATATGATAGATAAGGGCATCCCATACAATCTTACCAACTCATAAATGTACAATTTAGCATAGTCTTCGATCCTATAAGTAGTCTTAACCGGTACAAAATGAGTTGACTTTATCATTTTATCAACCACGATCCAAATAGAATCAAAACCCTTTCTAGTGGTAAGAAACCCAACCATAAAACCCATAATAATTTCCTCCCATTTCCAAGTAGGAAGCTCTATGTCTTGGGTTAGGCCACCCAACCTTTGGTGTTCGGCTTTGACTTGTTGGCAACTGTGACAACCGAAAATAAACTTGGAAATGTCTTTCTTCATACCTCCCACCAAAACACATCCCTCAAATCTCTTTACATCTTAGTAGAATTAGGGTGAATGGAATAGGAAGTATTATGACTATCATCAAGAATCCTCTCCCTCAAGTCATTAACACAAGGTACACACAACCTACCTTGGTACCCAAGGGCACCATCTCCCCCTTGGGAGAAAACCTCCACCTTCCTATCACTAACTATGACCTTCAATTCTAACAAGGAGGGATCAAGGTCTTGCTTCGCTTTTACCAGATTAACCAAGGAAGATTTTGATGCATCAACAACAAAAGTACCACCATTATCCACCTCTTCCAACCTAATCCCAATCTAGCCAACTGATGGACCTCCTTATCTATCTCTTTGTCACTACCATCAACATGAGCGAAGTTACCCATAGACAACCT
The DNA here is from genome assembly GCA_025642045.1 of Solanum sejunctum. Taxonomy (NCBI): domain Eukaryota; kingdom Viridiplantae; phylum Streptophyta; class Magnoliopsida; order Solanales; family Solanaceae; genus Solanum; species Solanum sejunctum. Next base: position 45,154 of record JAOTQJ010138302.1, on the reverse strand, counting down.
ACTCAAAGCATTGGCCACCACATTAGCATTATTAGGATGATAATACACACTTATGTTATAATCCTTAAGGAGTTCCAACCACCTTCTTTGCCTCAAGTTGAGATCTTTTTGAGTGAATACATATTGGAGACTCTTATGATTGGTAAACATATCAATATGCACTCCATATAAATAATGATGCCACATTTTCAAATCAAAAACCACGGCGGCCACTTGAAGATCATGAGTAGGATAATTCTTTTCATCCACTTTGAGTTGCCTAGAAGCATAAGTTATCACCTTAATATTTTGAATCAAAACACAACCCAAACCAACTATTGAAGCATGAGAATACACAACAAACCCTTCTAACCTTTTGATAGAGAAAGAATAAGAGCGGACATAAGCTTATCATTCAAAGTTTGGAAACTCTTTTCACACTCATCGGTCCACACAAATTTATCCTTTTCTTGGGTCAACTTAGTCAGGGGGAAAGCAATGGAAGAAAACCCATTCGTAAACCTTCAATAATAACCTTCTAAGCCTAAGAAGCTTCTAATGTCTGATGGGGTCAATGGTCTAGGCCAATTTCTAATCATATCTATGTTTTTAGGATCCACCTTAATACCATCTCCCGACACCACATGACCTAGAAAGGTAACCTCTTTCAACCAAAATTCGCATTTCTAATACTTAGCATATAACTTCTCTTCCCTCAATCTCTGTAGCACTACCCTCAAATAACCACATGCTCCTCCTCACTATGAGAATAGATCAAAATATCATCAATAAAAATCACCACAAACAAATCAAGGTAGGGTTTAAAAATCCTATTCATAAGATCCATGAAGATAACTGGTGCATTAATCAACCCAAAAGACATAACTACAAATTCATAATGCCCATACCTAGGCCAGAAGGCCATCTTGGGAATGTCACACTCCCTCACCTTCACTTGATTATACCCGAATAGTAGAACAATCTTAGAGAAGTGAATAGCCCCTTGATGTTGGTCAAATAAATCATGAATTCTTGGGAGAGGGTACTTATTTTTTATGGTAACCCTATTTAGTTGCCGGTAGTCTATACACATTCTAAGAGGCCCATCCTTCTTCTTCACAAATAAAACTGATGCACCTCAAGGTGATTGACTAGGCTTAATAAAACCCTTCTCCAACAAGTCCCTCAACTCTTTCTTTAACCCATCTAACTCCCGCAGGGCCATACAGGTAGGGGGGAATAGAAATGGGTTGAGTATCCAGAAGGAGGTCTATACCAAAGTTATTTCCCTTTTGGGAGGAACACGGGGAAGGTCATGAAGAAAGATATTAAGGAACACATTTACCACAGGAACCGACTCTACAAGAAGTACTTTGGACTCCATATCCCTAACCCTCACAAGATGATACAGACACCCCTTAGAGATCAACTTTTAGGCTTTAATGCAAGAGATAAACCTACCCTTGACTACCAAAGCATGACTCTCCCACTCAAGGATAGGTTTATTTGGGAATTGGAATTTGACCCAATGGGTTCTACAATCAATAGAGGCATAGAATGTGTGCAACCAATCCATCCCAAGAATGACATCAAAATTGACCATATGCAACCCAACAAGATCACAAGTCAATATTTTATGCAAGATTCAAATGGGATAATTTCTATAGACTTTTTTAGGAATAATAGATGCAGCAATAGAAGTAGACACCTCAATAAGACTCGCACAATAATATAGGTTCAACATGAAAATTTTTGGCAATAAAAGGAGTAACAAAAGAAAGAGTGGCAGTTGGATCTACCAATGCATACACATCAAAATCAAAGACTTTTAACATACCAGTGATGACATCGAGAACCTCATTGACACCTTGCCTCCATGTAGAGCATAAAACTAATTGTGCCTTAGGGCATCACCTTGTTGGCCACCTCAACCCAAAGGAACCGTATTATCACTGGGACCTTGTGGATGAACGGCCTTACCCTTGTTTCGATTACTAAGACAATCAAACATTTTGTGGCCCACTTCCCCACAACCATAATAAGTATTAGTATCCCTCAAGCATGGGCCACAATGACCCCTACCCATCTGGACACACATCGATAGGACCCACACCACCATCACCTTAGGCACTTGAGATGTCTTTGGCAAATCTTCTATTAGGAGTATGAAAAGCCCCTTAGTCATAGTGAAACTAGCCACCATTGTGACTTTTGAACTTTCTCACAAAATGAGGCCTCTCCACCTCATTACCTCTTCTCTTTCTCAATGTTTCCTCCTTAATTTGTTTTGACATAGGTCACTAAGTTGAACAAATCCATGTCACTAATCAATATAGTGGACTAGCATTCCTCACTCACTAAGTCGGATACACCCATCATAAATTTGTTCATTCTAGACCTTGGGTCAGCAACCAAGCGTGCAGCATATTTAGAAAGTTGGTTGAACTTGAGGGCACATTCCCTCACATTCATTGATCCTTGCTTCAAATTCATGAACTCCATAATCATGGCCTCCATAAGCTCAAGAGGGAAAAATTGATTAAGAAAAGCCACCTTAAACTCCTCCGAGAGAACAACATTATTGTTTCCCCTCTCCTCCTTCCATTGTGTAAATCATATTTATGTCACCCCCTTGAGTTAGTAAGCCGCCAACTTTGCATTCTCTTTACATCTAACACCCATAATATCCAATAATTTGTAAACCTCATCAATAAACTCTTGAGGGTCCTCATCCACCTTTGTCCTATAGAACTCTAGTGGATTCATCCTCATGAAGTCTCTCACCCTTTATCCAGAGCTAGGAGTATGAGGGGATTGGGCCCCTTGGTTGGCTTGATTAGCAATAACTTGAGGTAGCAAAGTCAGAGCATCTTAAAGTTCACTGAGAGCCGATTATTCCTCGGGTGTGGGGCTATTCTTCCTCCTTTATTACACATGATGTAGCATAGAAGAGCACAATCATTGGGGGGGAAGCTTACCTTACCTCTATAGCATGACTTAGAACATGAAGGAGGGAAACATTTCCTAAAACATCTCATAGCCTCCTACTCATAGTTGTGGTGCAAAAAATAAGCACGAATAAGACTCTAATAGATGTGGTGTGTTGGATATCGAGGACCTAACAACCTAACTCTGATACTAAGTTTTTAATAATCCAAGCCTAGGCCCTAGACATAACTCAGTGCATAGGGAACCTAAAGGGACCCCAAGCAAGCCTCTTAACATATCATTACACATCCTTGGTCGCCAAAGCAATAAAACGATGATAAAGAATAGTAAATAGGGATAAATGGGCCCATGGGAAATCTTTCATATCATAAAACATCAAAAGAGTCAAAAAAGAGTCAATCTCATAGCATCATTATATAACTTGTCCAACAACACCTCCACACATAGAACTTAGCAAGGCCCAAGACAAATAACTGGACTCACCCTCATAGTCAAAACGTGCAAATAAAGGAAAGAGAGTCTTAGCATAACATAAGAGCAAAAGACATCATCCTCGGAGTTGATGACTCACCAACTAGCTTGAGAGAGATAGTACTAGCTACGTGGACGAAGAGGATCAAGTGGGGCTCCGGTTCCTACATAGTGATATCATATAGGCATAGAGTATGCGTTAGTATGTTGTAATATACTAAGTATGTAGGATACAATGTAACAAGAGATAGGCAACATAATCAAAATGCATAAACTTAGGCAATAAATAAGCATATAGCAATATGGAATACATGGATAACATCTCGAGGAAATCATGCTTATATACAACATATACGTGTGTAAGGATAGACCATCAATATAGGACATCCAAGACCTACCACCTTCTTGGAGAGGCGAATGTGGTGCAAAACCCTCAATATGGTTATTGAGGTACCAACCCCTTAATATGGTTATTAGGGTACATTCCCCCCAATTTGATAGCATAGGCCTACTACCTTCCGAGTGAGGAAATCAAGGTAAAAAACCCTAAAAATGTTTATTTGAGGTACATAACCCCCAATCCAGTAGCACCGTGCTACAACCTCCTGAGTGAGGTAATCAAAGTACAAACCCCTCAATATGGTTATTGGGGTACATATCCCCCAATCCGGTAGCACAAGCCTACTACCTCCCGAGCAAGGCTTGGTCAACTCACAACAATATAGACCAAAATAGCATATACATATATTTCTTTCATCATAATAAAGTCACTCAACACATAAGACATGCATTTGACATTTAATACCTCAAGGAATCAAATTCGGATATTTTATCAAACACTTGGTGGGTGTGTAATGCTAGCATAAAACCATACAATTCAAGGATAAAATCATGTAAGAAAATTTGATGTAAAACTACCCACTGATGCTTGGTAATACCATTATGCAATATAAATCAAAATCATTTATCAAATCTTAAGATAGATACAAGATTCATAGCTCAAAATATGCTTAAACAGTCACACTTTAATGAAACCCCAACATAGTTCATAGTCAAATTGATCGTAAGTAAGACCTATAAGTAAATCAACTTAGAAACATGAGATATGAGTAAAAAAGAGGCTTGTACACCATAGGTGAAAGGAACCAATAGTTGAAACTGACATACCTTAGCTTTGGAGAATCCTTGATGGAGATTGAAAATGGAGACTTGAAGCTTGAGTCAAATCCTCATGATCCGGATGAGTTTTTCGACTTGAAATTTTGGGTGAAATATTTGTCAAATAGGAAGGATTAGGCCCAAGACCCAAAAGCCTTGGACCAAGATAAAAATCACTAGCAACAAAATACATAGGTCCGTGTCTAGTCTATGATGCGGACCTATCACGAAGGTAAATTTTACACTAGTCTGCGATGGGCATATGTCACGGTACTATCCTAGATCGCCACTATTTTGTGCAAACATAATAAAATTAAGTTTTGATATGGTTACTCTAAAATCGTGGTTAGACTCATTCCCAACTCAATTTTGCTCCCTGATCAAGAATATGAACTCGAATATTCATTATCATACACAAATTTTGAGATATATAGATATTATAATTTTGGGCACTTATGAGGCATATTTTCAAGCACTTTTTAGGGTCGTTTCACTTACTGAGTCATGCATAGATTCTGAAAGTGTGTTTCTAATAAAAGAATTGACAATTTATGTGATGAATAGAGTTTGACAAATGTCAGAAAGAGACTAACTAAATGAGTTAACCGAAGGGATTAATTAGAGTCATATTAGTATGATGAGTCTTTGGAGGAGTATTGAGCACCAAATTGAGTGACAGTAAATAACAACTCAAACTCAATAACTATATAGCCATCATTGAAGAGGACTAAACCAAAAAATTAAATGTTTTCATATTCTCCAGAAACACGAGTTGATGTTATTGACAATGGATCCACTGATGGGACATCCTTAACCCAAGCAAGGTATTGAAAGGATATCGTCACAACATCATTTCATTGTATGATCATCGATTCATAAGTGATGATTTTCGGTGTGAGACATTTCCATATAGGTCTTGATAGTATCTAAATAATTAGATAGGATTGTATATGATTGGTTATTACATAAACCTTATTCTTACTTTAGAGTTATGATACTTGATTAAGTTCTTGTCATCCTGGTCATGGTTGTTTGAGTTGATATTCCTCTTCCCTGATGCATGTGTCCTTCTTCATATTAAATACTTATTCATTCCATGTATTGATGTCCATTTAGGGTTGCATCTTTTTATGATGCAGAGAAAAGTACTAGAGGTAATCAACAAGCACACCGTTAAGGATCATTCATATTTAGCTAATTGGTGAGTCCTCCCCTACTTTCAAAGGATAACACATTTTGAAAAAAAAAACAAAAAGTGCTCGAAAATGTGCCTCAAAAATGCCCATAATCATAATTTTCTTATATGTCAAAATTAGTGTGTGATATTGAAATTTGGACTTCATATTTGTGATCAGAGGACAAAATTGAGTAGGAGATAGGTGTAACACTAATTTTAGAGCAACTGTATCAAATTTTATTTTTCAAAAATTACGAATTCCAGAATCAATCCGTGCCCCTAGCACAGTGCAGCCAGGGCACGAACCAGTGTTAAATATTACTAGTTATTTCTTATTCTGTCCAAGGACTTTGGGTCTTGGGACTAAGCCATCCCATGCATAAAGCACCTATGCTCAGTCACTGTTCAACCCCATATCATACAAGACATTCCCCCAAACCCTCTCTAACACTTAGCCAATTTATCACCCAATTCAAGTGTCCCAAACTCACTTTCGGATCTTAAGGAATTCAATCAAGCTTCAAGCTCTCATTCCAATCTTTATCAAGAGAATCTCCAAGGTTGAGATATATGGGTTTCAACCATTGAGTTCTTTCACCCATGGTGTCCAACCTACTTTTTTATGTAAATTGCATGTTTTCAAGTGATTTATTTATGGATATTCTTAGTATAGATTTCAATATACACTATTTTAGGGTTTCATGAAATTTGGACGAGCCCAACCAAGGTTGTGATGAATAGAAAAAGGGAAGTAGATGATAGAATTTGATCGATGTCTTCTCATCTAATCAACCAAACTGACCAAGGGTAGGTTGATTAGGACATTCGGTTAGTTGGTATGCCATGGTGGCTAAATTTGACCTTCACCTTCACAAGAGGGTTGCAAGAACCTAAGTTATTATCCTTCATGCGAATCTTCAGTTGTAGTTATGTTACCTAGGGTGATCGAGTCAACGAAATATAGGTAACACAATTCCTAAATTATCCCTAAAACTGAGTGTTTTACCGCATAGTAGTATAGTCGTAATTTTACTTTTGTTTCTAAATTACTAACCCCCCACCCATTTAGAGATTTTAGTTATTCATGCTTGAAATGATATTAGTGAAATCCTATAGTCAAGCCCTATATTCCCAGTGGATTCGACCATAAACTTTGGTTAGGTTAATTGCTAACACTGACTACTTTCTTATTGGAGTGTGAACATTATCATGCATTATTTACGATGAATGATTATTATAGGTTCGCTACTTAGGAAATCGAGCCAACTTTCCCAAAAAATTACACCGACCAATCCATAACGATCCTTACAAGAGCCCTAGGTTGCTCAATGGCACCACAAGATTCCTAGTAGGATTTTATGGGATAAGCAACAGGAAACAAATGATTTCAAAATTTTATATGAGTGTTAGCTAATGATTTATGGCACTTCCTGGTGATTTGAGCCAACTTTGTCAAAAAATTAAAATAATCCATCCATAATGAGCTCGACAAGAGCCTTAGATGGCCCAAAAGCACCATAGGACGTCTGGTAGGATTTTATGGGACAGGCAATGAGAAATAGTAGATTTGGACCATTTTTTGTTGTTAATAGTCAACAATTTGTGGCCTTGGTCGGGGATCCGAGCCAAATTTTTCAAAATATTGCACTAACCCATCCATAACGTACCTAGCAAGATCATTAGGTGGCCCAGTGGTACCACAAAATGCCTGGTAGCATTTTATGTGCCAAGCAACAGGAAACAGACAATTTTAATAGTTTTTCATGGTTGTTAGCCCATGATTTTAGGTGCTACCCAAGGATCTGAGGCAACGTTTCTAAAAGAGTACATTGACCCATGTGTAACAAGCCTGGTAAGAGACTTAGATGGACTGATGGTGCCACAGAACGCCTGATATGATTTTATGGTAAAAGCAGTAGGAAATAGGTGGTTTCGATAGTTTTTCAAGGTTATCAACCCACGATTTATGGTGCTACCCAGGGATCCCGACCAACTTTCCCAAAAAAGTAAATCAACCTGTCCATTAAAAGACCGACAAGAGCCCCAACTTAGCTAGTGGCACTACAGGACACCTGGCAGGATTTTATGGCCCAAGCATATGGAAATAAGTGATTTAATAATTTTTCCTAGGTGTTTTCCCACAATTTCTAGAGCTTCCTGGGGGTTTGAGATAATTTTACTAAATAATTACATTAAACTATCCGTAACGAGCTCAACAAGAGCCTCAAGTGGCTCGGCGGTGCTGCAGGACTACTGATTCAATTTTATGGTCCAAGGTCAAGAAAAAATGCATTTTGGCATATTTGCTTAGGTGTTAGCCCACGTTTCATACGCTGCCCGGGGATCTAGGCCATCTTTCCCAAAATATTATACCAATCCATCCATAATTTCCCTAAGTAGCCTAGTGGTATTGTAGGAAGCGCGGTAGGTTTTTATAGGCCAAGCATTTGGAAATAGGCAGTTTTTACAATTTTTTGTGGGTGTTAACCCACAGTTTTTGTTACTGCCAGGGATTAGAACCAACTTTACTTAAAAATAACACTGACCTATCTGTAATGAGCCCACAAGATCCCCAGGTCTCCTGGTGATATCACATGATGCCTAATAGGTTTTTATGTTCCGAGCAATAGGAAACAGGTGAATTTGACAGTTCTTAGTAGATTTTAACCTATAGTTTTTGGAACTACCCGAGGATCTGGGCTATCCTCAAAATATCATATCGACCCATATGTATTGATCTTGTAAAGAGTCCCATGTGCCCCGACGGCACCGCAATATGCCTGTTCAGATTTTATGGGCCAAGCCATAGGATAAAAGGCATCTCGACAATTTGTCGTGGGTGTTAGCCCACAATTTATGGTGCTACCCGAGGATCCAGGCCATTTTTTGGGAAAAATTACACTGACTCATCTATAATGAGCTCAGCAAAAGACAAAGGTGGCCTAGCAATGCCACAAGACAATTGGTAGGATTTTATGGACCAAACAATAGGAAACAGGTAATTTCAATAGTTTCTCATGGGTGTTTGCTTACGATTTTGGCATTGATCGGTGATACAAGAGAAATTCCTAAACCAATTACATAAACTCATCTGTAACTAGCCAAAAAAGATATCCAGGTATCTTGGCAGTGCTGCAGGATGTCAAGTAGGTTTTTATGGCCCAAGCAATAGAAAAGAGGCAATTTTGGTAGTTTTTTTGTGGGTGTCTGTCCATAATTTATGGCACTTCCCATGGATCCTGGCCAACTTTCTAGAAAACTTGCATCGACCTATCCGTAACAAGCTCGACAAGAGCCTCAGGTGACCTAGGGCACCTTAGGATTCCTGGTAGGATTTTCTAGACCAAGTAATAGAAAATAGGCAATTTCGATAGTTTTTCATGGGTGTTAGCCACGATTTGTGGCACTGTTGATGTGTCGTCAAAATATAGCCTTTTTGATGCTTAAACTTTTGATCCAATTTTAAAAAGTTGATGTGGGTATCTGAGTCTGCATTGTATGTGATATATGTCATTAAGTTGAGGTCTGTGTGTTACTGTATCGTCTATATAGATTGAGTCATCACTTGAGGACAAGCAATATTCTTAAGTTGAGGATGTTAATGTGCTACCAAAATACAACACTTTTGATGCTCAAAACTTAGTATTTTGTGTGTTCTCAATGTGATATTTGTGCGTTTTATACGATTTTGTTTGTAGATTTGTAGGATTACAGGTTGGTCATGATTTTGGGCAAATTGTAGAAGTTGCTGGTTTTTGATAATTTATGAGACTTTTTATGGATTTAGAGCATTCTACAAGTCATGGTCTGATGAAAAATTCCAAAGGGATTATTTCTAAATATTAGCTCTATGAGATATGCATATGAGTCATAGAGCATTCTACGAGGCATATAAATAGGTTTCGTAAGGATATCTAGTGAGGTACAATTTGATGAAGTTGAAGTTTGCGAGCATGACGTATGAGTCACTGATCCATTTATGAGTTGTGAAGTTGTATCATAGAAGAGAATTCCAAAATCCCATTAGTAATTAGCTAACCTCAACTATGAGCCATAGAAGACACTACGAGTCGTAGAGAGCTTTCATAGAGTTTGTGGACTAGTTTTTCTAATTTGTTTAGGACTTAATTATAATTACTATAAATAGGTCTTTTAGGTTATTTTTCAAGGGAGGATGTCATTATTCAAAATTGTTATTGTTTGTACTTGGATAACTCAATACTTGAGAGAGAAGAATTATGAGAAACACTTGTGATTAAATTTGATCTTTTATCTTGTGTTTCTCATTGATCTTGGATTTTCTTGGGCTAAATTCATTTGTGTAAGTATTTAATTATTTTTTCTCAATTCATAATTTTTTCATCTACACATAGCATGAGTAGCTAAATCTAAAACTCGGGTTGTGGGAACCTTGAAGAACTAACAAAGTAAACCTGAATAATTTATAATTCTTGGATTGGATATATGCATGCATTAATCAATTCTCTGCGGTTTGCATATTTTCTAGTGGTGGCCAACATTAGAACTCTCCTAGTGTTATTGACTTTACCAAGATAGTAATGAATAGGAAAAACGATTGATTAACAGGATTCGATTGATGTGTTCTCCTCTAGTCAAATGAACTGGGCTAAGGTAGGTTGTATGGGGACTTATAGGTAATGGTTAGTATCGCATAATATGGATATAGGCCAAGTCACATAGTGAAATTCACCTCTCACCTTTGACCAAAGGACTTGGTGAACTTAAATTAGCATCCTGCATGCTATACACTAGATAAGAATTGGGCTATCTGGTGATACTAAGTTAGGGAATCATGGTGAACACAATATGCTAGTTTCTCACTATTAATGATCATCTCTTGTGATAGTTAGTTTAGTTTACTTTCTTGTTGATTATTGCAAAACCCTCCTTTGGGAAATTTAGTTAGTTAACTACTCGAATTGTTTATTCGTGAATTTGTCTTGAGTTTACGTTTTCCCTCTGAGCTCGACCCTAACCTTGTTTAGGTTCTATTTCTTGACAGTGACCACTTTATCCTCTAAAAAAGAGTTGTAACTTCGACGACATCAATATTTTGGCATCGTTGTTGTGGAATACGGCTAGACTTAGTTAGATTCATTAAGTCATTCAAGTTTAATCCTTAGTTCCCTTGTATTTTACTTTTGTTTTTGTTTTTGTTTCTTTGCATAGTGTATAAGTAATGTATGCCCTACACTCAGAGACAAGGCAATCCCTTAACTAAACTAGATCCATAGATCCACTAAACTATAAGAAGAATGACCCAATAGAATGCGAATAATGCGGCCAATGCATCCTTGAACCGGGATAATAATGTTGATGATTGGAACGAAAACTCATCTCCTTTGTAGGACATTCCATAGCCTCAGGAGTTCAACGCCAATGCTTACTAGTAGAGTCATTATAGGTTGAACCCTATGGCTATGGATGTGACTGGATTTATTGTGTTGCCATCACTACTGGCAGACACAAAGTTCACATTATCGAATGAGTTACTTCAGATGTTGTACAACCATGGGCTATTTGCGGACATACCATCAGAGGATTCACATAGACACTTGTACAATGTGGAATTTGTTTGTACGAGTGTGATGAGGACACAAAATTGTCTATAAATATTGTAAGACTTTGTGTCTTCCCATTGTTTGTCCAATGTTGCATTATGGTTATCTGAGCTCTCGCAGAGTTCAATCACTAGTTGGGAAGATTTGTAAAAGTCCTTCTTGGAGAGATACTTCCCTAGATCAAAGAAGCTCAAGTTGAAGGATCAGATCAACATCTTTGAGAAACTTCCTGGTGATTTGATAAGCACTACATAGAGCGGTTTACTAAATGTTTGAGGAGTGTCCTGATCAAAGGATAGTTAATGATGCCTTGGTGGAGATCTTCTACCGTGCCCTTGATGAGAACAATTAGGCTTGTACTGACACTATTATGGGGGGCATGTTTATGGATTAACCATTTGCAAGGATTGTTGAGCGTATAGAGCAAGTGGTCAAGATGAATCATGCATGATGGCAGCAGGATAGAGCTTCCACAAAGAGTTCATATGCTATCACTATGGATTCAGAGCAAGCCAAAATTAATGAATTATACAGCAACTTGCTCAGCTTCGCACAAGCATGGATGTGGTAATCAAGCAGAACCAAGAAAGAGTGAATGTGGTGGTTCACCAACCTCCACATACACCCATGTACAAGGATCCATACTATAAGGAGGACACATGTTTTATAAATAATTAGATGAGGGGTTTTCGAACCAATGCCCAAGGGTCCAATCAAGACTATTGTCGCCAAGGTCATGAAAACTAAGGGTTGGACTATGATAGAGATAAAGCTTGCAAAGACAACCGCAGAGGTTACTAGGATAGGAACAATGGTCCAGATGCAAATTGGGGTCATAGAGAAGGCTTCAGAAATGGTCCTTATGTTCCACCACATAATTGCGACACAAGTACAGGTAATTCCAGGATTGAGGAGATGTTTGATCTCCTGTTGAAAAAGGCTAGGACAAAAGATGAGATCCTATGGGGAATGAAAATAGAGATATCTAGTTTGATTCAAAAGATAGAGTCTTATTCTATGGCTATTAAATAGCTTGAATAATGGTTTGGTCTAGTGTCAACTCAGTTTAATTAGCATCAAAAGGATACATTGCCTAGCAATACAATGTTAAATCCTAAGAATGAAGGGTAGTGTATGGCGGTTACTACGAGGGTGGCAAAATCACTATTGATCCTCCTATGTCAGTTGACAAGGAAGATGTTTATGAGGAGATGGTTGCAGTTAAGGATGCAGATACAGGAGATGATTGTGGCAAGGATGCGGTGATTGAAGCAGCTGAAGCGCTATAGAAATTTAAGCCCATCCCTATGGGTCCTCCTCCTTTCCCTCAAAGAATCAAAATCAGGGAGTAAGAAGGCAATTCAAGCATTTTTTCTCAGTGCTTAAGCAACTATCTATCAATATCCCTTTTGTTGAGCATTTGGAGAAAATGTCGGGCTATGCTAAATGTATGAAAGACTTGGTCACCAAAAAGCACACTGTGAGTTAAGAGCTTTCTTAAGAGCTTCAACATTATAGTGCTATCACTATGAAGTCCTTGGTTCAGAAGCGTGAAGATCCAAGTGCTTTCACCATATATTGCACTACAAGTGATATGGAGTTCACAAGGGTACTATGTGATTTAAGTAAAAGTATCAATTTGATGCCTCTTCGACTCTACAAGATGCTTGGATTAGGAGCCCCTACTCCTATAGCATGTGGATGTTAATAGCAGATAAAATGGTGAAAAAGCCTATGGGATACTCTATGATATATTGCTTAAAGTGGAAAAATTCATATTCCCTGCAGATATTGTGATCCTTGATTATGAGGTTGATTTTGAATTTCCTATTATTTTGGGAAGGCCTTTCTTAGCTACTAGTTACACCTTGGTGGATATGGAGAAGGGCCAACTCAAGTTTAGATTTGGGAAGGATGAGGTCGTTTTTAATGTGTGTTATCAAGCAAGCAAAGACAGTGATGTGAGAGTGGTTTCTATTATCAAGATTGTTGATGATACTGAGCCAGAAGTACACTTTAGGTAAGAGTAGTATTGACATTTTGGAAGATGTATTGATAAACTTCAATAGTGATGGTATCCCAGACTATGAGGAGACAGTAAATGCTCTAGGGGAGTCTTATGATCCTAGACTCCAAACTAAGCTAGAGCTAGACTTGTAGAATTGGGAGTCACCCCAACAAAGCCCTCCACAGAAGACCTACCAATGCTAGAATTGAAATCACTTCCAGCACATTTGAAATATGAATTTTTTGGAACCAAAAACACTTTGCCGATCATAGTACCTATAGAATTGAATGATGAACAATTGGATGCCCTTGTAACGGTGCTCAAACAATTTAAGAAGGCCATTAGACAAACTATTAGAAACATAGTTGGTATCCCTCCTAGGGTATGTACACAGAAAATCAAGTTAGTCTAGGACTACAAGCCGAGCATTGAGCATCAAAGGTGCCTAAACCCTCCTATGCAAGAGGTTGTGCGTAAAGAGATCACTAGTATCGGGCTATAATTACATCATCATCGCTCGAAAGGATCAGGAGAAGACCAGATTTGCATGCCCTTATGGCACCTTTGCATTCAAGAGGATGTCAATTAGGTTATGTAATGCCCTAGCAACATTTCAGAGATGCATGATGCCCATTTTCTAAGACACGGTGAAGAAAATATTGAAGTATTCATGGATGACTTTAGTGTAGTTGGAAACTCATTTCAGGATTGTTTGAAATACCTATATGACATGTTACAAAGATGCATAGAAAGTCATCTGGTACTAATTAGGAAAAGTGTCACTTCATTGTGAAAAAGGGTATTGTGTTGGGGTACAGGATGTTTGGCGAAGGCATTGAGGCCGACAGAGCTAAAGTAAAGGTGATTCAGAAGTTTCCACCACCCATCTCAGTAAAGGGTGTGAGGAGTTTCTTGGGGCATGCAGGATTCTATCAAAAGTTCATAAAAGACTTCTCTAAAATTTCACACCTATTATGCAAATTATTGGAGAAAGATGTTAAGTTCATGTTTGATGATGCATGTCTAAAAGCCTTCAAGAGTTAAAGAAGAGGTTGATCTCAGTTCCAACAATTGTGGCTCTAGACTAGTCTAATCCTTTTGAGATCATCTGCAATGCAAATAGGATTGCTCTAGGTATGGTATTGGGACAAGGAAAGGATAACATATCACATCCCATATATTATTCCCACAAAGCCCTAGATACAACCCAGAAGTATTATACTATCATAGAACAAGAATTACTCACGTTGGTCTTTGCATTCAAAAAGTTCAGGTTATGTATGCTAGGGGGCAAAGTAGTGGTACATACAGACCACTCAATACTTAAATATTTGATGTATAAAAAGGATGCAAAGGCAAGGCTAACGAGATGGGTACTTCTTTTGCAAGAGTACAATTTTGATGTCATTGACAAAAAAGGATAAGAGAATTAGGTCGCAGATCATCTCTCTAGATTAGAAAATAGGGTAATGATGAAATTTGATGATGGATTGGAGATAAATGATACTTTTCCGGATGATAGAGTGTTGGCGGCATCTCATGATCTGATACCTTGGTTTACAGATTATGCAAACTACTTAGTGAATAATATTGTGCCACCCAACCTAAACAGACATCAGCGTCAGAAGTTTATGTCTGATATGAGAAAATTCTTCAAGGATGATCGATACATTTTCCGAGTATGTTGATGTAAACCAAGTTACACCTCTTTTTTGAGGATAAATTAGTCATTTTTAAGGTATAAAACCTAACAAAGGTTAGGGTCAAACACACAAAGAATACGTAGATTTAAGATAAATTCACCGATAAACAATCCAAGTAGTTCACCAACTTACTTCCCCAAAGCGAGGGTTTGAAATTATCAATAATAAAATAGACTAAACTATCATGAGAGAGAATAAATAACAGAGAGCAACTAGGGTACTGTGTTCCCTATGATTCCCCAACTTAGTATCACTGGATAACCCAATTCTTATCTAGTGTATAGCATGCGGACCATAATTTAAGTTCACCAAGCCCTTTAGTCAAACGTGAGATGAATTTGACTATGCAACTTGGCCCATCTCCATAGTTTGTGATACTAACCATTACCTATAAGTCCCAGCACAATCTCCCTTTGGCCCAGTTCGGTTGATCAGATGAGAATACATCAATCGAATCTTCTTAATCAATTTCTTTTCTTATTCATTACTACCTTGTTCCAATCAGTAACACTAGGCGTGTTCTAATGTTTGCCACCACTAGAAAACATGCAAAATGAAGAGAATTGACTAATACATGCATATACCCAATCCAAGTATTGTAAATTACTCGAGATTATTTTGTCAGTTCTTCATGGTTTCTACAACCCTAATTTTGGATTTAACTACTCATACTATTTGTAGATGAAGAAATTATGAATTGAGAAAACATAATTAAATACTTACACAAGTGAATTGAAATCAAGCAAATCCAAGAATGATGAGAATCACAAGATTGAAGATAAAATTTACCCACAACTATTTTCTCATAATCTTCTCTCCCAAGTATTGAGTTCTTCAAGTACAAACCCTAAAACTACTGAACAATGACATCCTCCCTTGAAAAATAACCTAAAACTACTAATCTATAGTAATTATAATTAAGTCCTAAGTAAAATAGAAAACTGGTTGACAAACTCCACGAAAGGTCTTTCTGACTTGCAGTGTCTTCTATGGCTCTTAGTTGGGGTCTTATAGTCAGCTCCTGTGATTCTAGACTTCTCTTTTATGATACAACCTCACAACTATAAACTGATCTATGACTCGTACTGCATGTTCGTAGGCTTCAACTTCATTAAATTGTTCTTCACTGGAAATCCTCAGGAAACCTATCAACATGACTCATAGAATGTTGTACGACTTGTAAGCATGTCTCGATGAGCTGATCATCAAAAATCAACTTTCACTGGAATTTGTCAAGAGACATCCTTTATGACTTAAAAAATGATCTAGAATCTTTTGAGGGTCTCGTAAATCATCAAAAATCAGCAACTTCTGCAATTTTACCCCAAATTATGGCCGACCTGTAATCCTGCAAATTTAAACACAAAAACATATAAAACCCAGAAACATCACATTGAGAATACATAAAATCCTATGTTTTAATCATCAAAAGTTCTATATTTTGACAGCTTATCAACAACCTCAACTTAACCTGTTGCTTGTCCTCGAGAGACGACTCAATCTATATAGAAAATAAAATAACACATAGGCCTCAACTCAGTTGCATATATCACATACAATTCAAACTCAACTACCCACTAGCTTTTAAAAATAGGATCAGATAACTATTTAGCAAACCAATGCAAACTGGTGCGTGTGATGGCACAACTATGACAAGCAAGGGGTTATCGACAATATACAATCACTAAACAAGTCGAATCCTAACAATGAAATACAAGTACCCTCACAGAAAGAAGTTCCATCTCTGACACTCAATGATGATTTCATGTTTACCTTGGGATTGCACAAAAATACCTACGCTCACAAATGATATTCATGCATAATTAATAACACCATAGGCTTATCGCTATACTGATGACTCAGACTTTCAACTAACTAGACTGGGATCACTTTAGGACTTTCTAGGCTTGTAACGTAGGCTCAGGGAGCTTTGGTATGATATTTTAAGAAAATGGTGACTAAAGGAACTCCTTGAAACTGCATTTTTCTGCACTTTTGTCCCACCAACTCTGTTATTTTCACCTTATTCTCCCTTTTTACTTATTCAAGCTTTTCCTAATTCTTTCTTCTCATTTTTCAACTTTTTGCCTTGTTTTCAAACTTCATTTTGTGTTAGCTCAATCAAAGGCATCTTTTATTATGTTTTTGGCACTTTGTACATGAAATTTCTTCTTGTTCTCCTCCTTCCTAATTCACCCCCTTATTTTGGTGATTTTTCACTTAAACCAACCACCCTCAACTTATGCTTTTTAGCCTATGTTAAAGTGCACAATATCTATCCTCTGAACCAGGGCTACTTTTGGTAGCCAACCTTAACTTAGGCTTTTGCCTCAATCAAGGTTCACAATTCTCAATTACAGACCAAGGCCAATTTCAGGATTTTTCACTAGATAAGGCTAGGTTAATTAGGTGTTAAGAAATAATTAGTACATATAAGGCTCAAATATTTGGAACAAGAGATAAATCATCTTTTGGTTGGTTATTTTTAGGCTAAAGTGGACTATTTCAGAACAAAGGCCTAAGACCGTTTCCTAATCCATTCAATCTACAATATAACTTAGAGTAATAGGGAAACACTTGAATTAGCACAAAATACATGAATCTAGAAGACTCACAAATCATGCTCCTTATCTCAATTTACCCTCAACTATCAGAACAGATATTTTCAAATATCTAAATATGCATAGTTACAATATAACTACTAATCGAAAACTTTTGGTGGGTACCATCATTCAAAAAGAACATAAAAACATGTTATTTGCATGCCATAATTATTGGTACTATATGCTACAAATATTATGTAAACATCCTAAATGTGCGGGTTCACAAAAATAAAATATCCACGAGGAAAAAGAACAGGGGCAATAAAATCTCGGGATCAAAAATTACTGTAGTTATGGACCATAAGCTACTCAAACTTCATTGAAACCCACAACTATGTACACCTCATCAAAAAAGATGTGCATTGTTCCCAATGCACAAAATCAAGCAAAAATAAAATGTAAGGGGCCAAAAACATATTTGGGCGCCTAAGCATCCGTCTTTGGCTGAGTTTGGCCATCCCCCCCTCCTGAAGGGTTATCACGCCCCAAAGTCCCGTTAGGGTGGACTGGTACCCGTCACCGATAAGGCTCGAGAGAACCAACCTATAACTATGCACTTTCTATACATACTATAAGGGATTCCTGTGTTTGACATGCCTTTAAAAAGATAAACAGTGATAACAAGTCAAAAGGAAATGTATATGACTAGGTCGTTGGGGCCATGGTATTTGAAGTACGAGACATGACCAAACTTTACTTATAAGGGTCAGGATAAGCCCCTCCTCAACAAGCTGAGTAATAACACATGTAATCTCTAGACATATACAAAGCCCTGAAGAAACCTGGAGCTTGGTGACAGCAGCAGAATATCCTGTACTCCTACTAGGGAGATCTACTAGCACCTGTACCTGCAGCATGAAATGCAGGTCCCCCTTAAGGGACATCAGTACGAGATAATGTACTGAGTATGTAAGGCAGGACATACTGTACATAAAGTAATAATTCAAATGAAACTATGCATCTGTAGCAGAATATAGACCACCCTTAGTTATACTGTGGAATCCTGTACTTTATGTCGGTTATATTACTTTACCTTTACTATATAATTTGTGCACAGCTGTAAAATAAATGACCAATGGATCAGTGTTTAAATAGTATCAGGTTCATCCCTAGCTAGGTTATACTCAACCCCTACGGCTACCCCCCCCCCTTGATAGGATTGTCCCTGGCTAGGTTATACTCAACTCCCTTGGGCTACCACCTATCAGAAACTGTATACTGTATCTTTCAATTACCTTTGAGATGATTCT
The DNA here is from genome assembly GCA_025642045.1 of Solanum sejunctum. Lineage (NCBI taxonomy): Eukaryota > Viridiplantae > Streptophyta > Magnoliopsida > Solanales > Solanaceae > Solanum > Solanum sejunctum. Next base: position 26,274 of record JAOTQJ010138302.1, on the reverse strand, counting down.
TTTGGTGGACATAATATTAGAGCTATAGGACTGTATATGTAGCATGTGACATATGGATAATCACACAAGATAACATGACAGTGAAAAGAGTACATTACGTAAATAATAAAATGCATATGAATTGGAATAACTTGTGAACTTTATTTAGTAACAAGGACTCATATAACTTGGAATCCAAGCATGTATGCAGTTTTAAATTTAACTACGTATAGAATCATATGAACACATACAAGAATGGAGACATGGTTAATAGTTGTATCGGAGTTGGTAAATGCCTTTATATACCAAGGAGAGAGCTATGTTTCATCCCAAGTGATACGAAATCAAATAACCTTACATACCTCATTGTATGCCATCGTTACTACCTCGAGATAACCTTCCCTTCCTCCAAATACTTATCTACAACATAGTAAGTGATAAAAATAGCATTAACAGCCAATACATACACCTTGCCATCCCAATTACATAACAAAACAACACACGGGCAGCAAGCGGGTATTTATAAACCCAAGTGTATTCCTTTAACTTTTCTGCCCCCAATTGTATTTTTTAATACACATCAGCTTGTAAACATCATGTACAGCCTATTTTCATATCATAATAGTCTTACAACAGATCATAAAGCACAACACATCACAATTCCACACAATCTAAAAATGGACAGCATAACGTTACCTTCCTTCGCTATATTTCGACGTCGACAACTCCAAATTTATTCCAAACTGTTCCAGCAACATTTACACATATAAACAGACTTCAAACAGTCCTATAACAGAACTTGATAATTCATGAAGGACGTGAGCTAATAGCTTTACACATAACAGGCCCCAAGTTCCAATAAACATCACACTTAAGATAACTCGATAAAACGCGCTTATTAAATGAAACCAAAATCAGGGAAGCAACCTTAGGGTGATGTTTATAACATAAAACATGTTAATAACACCAGGTTATATTCATAATATAACTTAAAAACCATAGAGAAATCACCAAAACAAAAGGAAAAGTTGCAGTAACTTTCTGCACAGAATCGGTCCAACAGATTTCAGCAAGTGTAACTAGCATCTATTTCTTGTTTTTTAGTATAAAACCATACTAAACACATGTATAATCTTACTTACCACTTAATTAGAGGTTTAGGACTTATACAAGGACCCTAGATGTCCCTTTTAGCTGCTTTACAAAGTGAAGAAAAGTTGAGAGAACTTTGAAGACAAATCTATCTTTTTTGAGTTCAAGTGGATAATGAATTGTGGAGCTGCTTTAGAGCTCTTTATATGGAGATATTATTCCGCCCTTCCCTTGTAATTTTGAACATATTACACCACACATTATAAAGTGTCTTACCCACCAGCTTGGCCCTTAAACTTGGGCCTTTTTGGAGCACCAATTTGATGGACTTGGGCTGCCTACTTTCCAACTTTCACTTACTTAGTTTTAGGCCCAATTTACTAAGTGTATTGTGAGGTATTTGGGACTTTTTTATTATACTTACTGGGATGAAAATTTAGTCCATTTATGATACTAAAACATGGGCCAAAGTTACACCCTTAACACATACTTTATTCATAATCAAACTTAGACAATTTTGACGTGGAGCCTCATCTCCTTTTAGTTAGCGATTTAAGCTAAGCAAGTAGGTGACTAACCTGCTAGCTTCTAAGTCCTACAACCATCTCAATTCTCTTACTTTATTTTAAGGTCATAATCTCCTTAACTCAACTTGAAACATATATACACTCAACCCACTTAAGTGTTAGATAAACATATAGCCCATTAACACAAGATTCAAGCACTTTGGAAAATTAGCGCTAATTCGACCAAAACATGTCATGTTTCCTTTGAATTGTACTAGTATTGTAAGGTTTGGGGTGTTACAAGGGTAGTCTCCTCAGCAATGGTCTGTCCAAAGAGGCTAATACCCCTCGATTGATCCTCCTCTCCAGCTCATCGGATCTTCTCATCATGCCTCAACTCTCTCAAGATAGACTCGAGATCTTTCTACTTTGACATGCTCGCACATACATATCTATCCTCTGGGTCCTTATTCGTGCAAGGTCTTTTCTCAAGAGAAGAATGGATAGGCTCATCAGGAGCAAATAAATCAAGCCTTAGCACTAAATACATCATCTCTGGTAGTGTGACTAGTGCCGCTAGTGATGTTGTCAAGTCATCCCTGAGCTGCTGGATCTCTGTCTGCATGGATGATAAAGCTGAAGGCGGGCCTCAGTTAATCTCTTCTGTATGTGCTCCTCGAAGGCGTCAATATGGGCATCTATGGTGTAAATATGATACTAAATAGTAGCGATTATGAATGCTTACATCTGACGCTCCAAGTTCAAGATAGCCTACCAGACCCATGGCTTAATCTGTTAAAAGACCTAAGTCAATTGCACCGCAGCATGTGCTAATTGTTACTCCATGGCCTATAGCCGCTGTAGGAGTTTTTGATGTAGTGGCCTCTGGTGCGATAGTAGCAATAGTGGCCACCTTCTGCTCATCTACACTGTGCTACTAGGGCCTCTCCTCAGTAGTAGTAGCAGCAACGATAGTGTCAATCTCATAACCCTCACTTGGTGGTGCTGGGGTGAACATCTCTGGCATAGGTAGGGGTTGTGTTCACCAGACTACCATTGGGTTCTTGTCAGCCTTGATCAGGTTGGGCTCTAAAGTGTGTTGGGCCTCAACTAACAAGTGCAGCTAGTGTAGTATCTCCACCCTAGACTCTACAGAGAGTTTGTAGAACAAACAAAGGAAAGGGATCAAGATGTCCCTCTTCAATGCAGCCTTATGTATTTGTTCGATGATAAGGAAGGCCCAATCAATATCATAATTAGCTAAGATCTTAGCAATAAACACTGTAAGCTCCAACATAAGAGTATTATCAACCAAGGTCCGTCAGATTTATGATTGAACGATATCCCACCAAACTTTGGTGGGGAAGTTGAGCAAGGACTTGATAATCGGCTCCGTATGGGTGGTGACCTAGACAGGTTTCAAACCCTCCTCTGCAATATGACTAGCGACCCATCTCAAAAGTGTGGCTCAATTCTCAGGATCATTCATGATCAATGGGTTCCTGGCCTGCCTAATCCTATAATCAAACACTGTTGTGGATTTGGGGGCATGGTACTCAGGAACCAAATAATATGTTGTAGATGGTCTCCTCTGAAATGTCTACACATTCATCTCTCAATCATGTCTTTGTCAGCCTAGGCTAAGTGAGAGGTTTCTTCTCCTCGAGAAGATAAGCTAGATGGTGGTTGCGTAGGATGCATAAAATGTTCTCACCATAATTGGGGAGTACTAACAAAGAGACTTTATCTGCCATATGGGCCTATAACAAACCATCATTTCCTGTAGATTGGGGATACGACTAAGTCCATCACCTATAACCCTGGGCTCCTCAAAGATAGAACGGGTAGGTTTGTCTCACTCTTTTAGTTGCACCCCCTCTAAGTATATTGTCTTGATACCCTCGATGCACCACTATTTAGCAGAGGCATCTGGTACTAATAATGATGATCATGCGATAGGGGTGTCAACATCTACTCCTTCCTTAGAGCCCTCCTCAGAACCAAATGCCTCTCTAGATGGAGCTATCTGTGGCATGCTGCTCCTGTCACTGCCTCCATCTTTAGACTGGAAAGGACTAGCAACCGGAGCCTAAGGTTGGCCAGCTCTGCCAGTAGCTCTGGTCTATTGTCTAGAAGCCTCTGGGTTTAGCTAGTCATCAAGTATCTCTAGTGACCTACTCACTGAGGAGTCTTCTTAGTATCTGAAGGCTCAACGTCCGAAGTCTCATCCTTGAGCTTTTTCCTCAGAGCCTCAATCTCAGCATGCCTACATTTTAGGGCCATGATGCCTAAAACATAGACATAAACATACCATGGTTAGCCCCAAGAATCAAGAATGGTATACAAAAATTATCTAAAGTGCAATTGCAGAAGGGTTTTATGAAAGCCCCTTTATGAATCGTAAAGTGCTCTCGTAGACCAGTGGTTTAAACCAATTTTTGTTACTGGAAAAGTCTATGAGACCATGTACTACTCATAAATTGGCTTACGAGTCATATACTGGGGCTACAGAGAACTCCAGTAAGTAATTAAAATCAGGTGATGATCTACAAGACCTATCTATGAGTCGTAAAGTGATCTATAACTCATAGAAGGTCTTATCTGATGGATACTCAAAAACATCAAGTTTCTGAAATTTCACACGAGGGGCAATTATGACTCATAGATTGCGCTACAGACTATAAACTCCACTCATGGACCAGAAATATCAGTCACTTGATTTTCTAAGTCCATCACATGGACCCCAAAAGACATTTTCAACAACTAATTCTATTAGCATTGAAGCAAGAACACATGCACCTGACTGACTAACACACAACAACTAAAACCCCAAACGTGCTTTAAACATACACATCCCATCAAAACTTGTTGAACATCCATTATCCTATGGTTCTGATCATTCATGCTAGACTTATAAAAAATCATGTATCTGTGTCATCACCAACCAATTCAATAAACACAAATCATTCAATATCATTCAAGCAAACATGGTGGATGATTAAATAGGCATAAACAAGTAGAATTCATAAGACCAAAATACCCAATTCGAGAATCAAATAACAATTCAACTAAGGGCAACCCAATTTCACATAACACAATTCAAATTCAACAAGGATTTTATGTTTGAACACCTTGCCCTACACTATATTCAAATCAATCAAGTAAACAAAGCAAATTAAAGGTTCAAAAGTAAGTCTAGAACTTATCAAGTGTAGATATTAACTTCAAGAAGAGAGAGAGAGTGAATGATCACAAAACCCTAGGGTTGCCAGATTCTCACCAAAAAATGGGTCATGGTGCCTGGAGGTTGATTGAATAATAGAGGGAAAGGGAAAGCTAGGTAAAATTTAGTTAATTAGGTCAAATAGGGGTCAAAGTAACTTAACCCTTGCTTTAATAAATTTATCGGGTCATCTAAAAATTAACTAGGCGGGGTCTAAAAAACCCTAATTATGAGTCATAGATGGCTCTACGGCTTGAAAGTCATGCTTTCATAGAACCCTCCATACTTAACAAAATTTTTGGAGCTTACCTAGGATCTACGAACCCCATTCATGACTCATAGTTTAATCTATGAATCATAAAGTTGGTTAATGGATTAGAGTGAATACTTTTCTAATTTACTGTAAATCTCTACGAGATAGGGTACAAGTCATAAATTGCTTTACAACTCATAGACCCAGTCGTAGAGACTTAACCTAATGCTCTTTTCAGCCTAATTTGCTGACTTAGTCCTATACCTACATATGCTTCATAAAATACACATTTACCCTATATGTGACCAATCCATTGACCAAAATATCAATCAAAACACAAGAAAACAACTATTTATGAATCCAAATAGCGCCTGTTTTATTGTCGCAGCATGACTTAGGCAAATTGGTTAGTCAAACTTCACCAATTGCCCAGACTTCACGCTTGAGCTCATATGGATGTTTCATGGAGTGATGAATGTAGAAGATAACTTCTTTGTCATTCAATTTAAACCTGAGTTAACCAGCTTCTGTATCTACTAGAGCTCATTTTGTGGCTAAGAATGGTCTTCCTAATATGATTGGGACGTCAAAGTCAACCTTGCAATCTAGAATCACAAAGTCTACAATAATTATGATTTTTTACACATTAACCAACACATCATAAAGTATCCCCATAGGCTTCTTCACAGTTTCAACCGCCATTAACAATTGCATGCTAGTAGGAGTAGGGGCTCCCAATCCAAGCTTCTTGTAGACCGCAAAGGGCATCAAATTGATACTGGTACCTAGATCACATAGTGTACTTAGGAACTCCACATCTCCTATAGTGAAAGGTATCATAAAAGAACCTAGGTCTTCATGCTTCTGAGCTAAGGACTTTGTAGTGATAACACTGCAATGTTGAAGCTCTTGAGAAAGCTCCTGACTTATAGTGCGCTATTTTGTAAACAATTGATAAATGAGTGGGTATTGATAAACAATTGCTTAAGCATGGAGAGAAAGTGTTTGAGTTTTTCTTCCTTGTCCCTCTTCTTGATTTTTTTAATGAAAAGGAAGAGGAGGCCTAGGGACAAACTTAAACTTCTATGGCGCTTCAACTGCTTCACTCACCCCATCCTTCCCACGATAATCTCTTTCATTCGAATCTTTTGTTGCAACCATCTGCTCGCAAACATCTTTCTTATCTACAAGCATAGGAGGATAAATAGTGCTCTTCCAACCCATAGTAGTAGCTGCCATACACTGCCTTCCATTCTTAGGATTTTACACTATATTGCTAGGTAATGTACCCTTCGAACGTTGATTCAACTGAGTTGATACTTGACCATATTGTTGTTCAAGTTATTTAATAGCCATAGAATAGGACTCTATTTTCTGATTTATGCTTAAAATATTTGATCTCATGTCGCTTAGAATTTTATCCTGTGTCTTAGCCTTCTTCAACAAGCAGTCAAATATCTCCTCAATTCTGAAATTGCTTTTACCTGCATCCCTGTTACGGGGTGGCACATAAGGACCATTTATGAAGCCTTCTCTACGACCCCAATCTGCATTTAGACCCCTTTGCCTATCATAATAACCACCACAATAGTATCTAAAAGCTCCATCTCTACTATAGTTCTAATCTTGGTTTCCTTGACCTTGGCACAAATAGTCCTGATTGGACCCTTGGACGTTGGTCCAAAAAACCCCTCTCGAATTATTCATAAAACATGCGTCCTCCTCATAGTATAGTTCTTCATACATAGGTGTATACGGAAGTTGGTGAACCACTACATTCACTTTCTCTTGGTTTTGCTTGACCACCACCTCCATGCTTGTGCGAAGCTAAGCAAGTTGCTGCAAAATTTCTTTATTAATTCTGGGTTGCTCTACCACACTGACAGCATATGAACCCTTCATTAAAGCTCTATCCTATTATCCCCATGCACAATTTGTCTTAACCACTTGCTCCATATGTTCTGCTATCTTTGCAAATTATTGATCTAGAAACATATCCCCCATGATAGTGTTGGCACAAGCCTGACTGTTCTCATCAAAGGAATGATAGAAGATCTCCACTAAGGAATCATCTACTATCTTGTGGTCAGGGACACTCCTCAGACATTTGGTAAACCATTACCATATAACGCTAATCGAATCACCAGAAAGTTGCTCAAAGTTGTTAATGTAGTCCTTCAACTTGAGCTTCTTCGATCTAGGGAAGTACCTCTCTAAAAAGGCCTTTTGCAAATCTACCCAGCTAGTGATTGAACTCTGTAGGAGCTCAGATAGCCATAATGCAACATTGTCCATGAGAGATAATGGGAATATATAAAGTCCCATTGTATCTACAGATTTTGTGTTCGAATCATACTCTTACAAACAAATGCCACATTGTGCAAGTGGCTATGTGGATCCTCTGATGGTAAGCCCGTAAATAGGCCATGGTTCTATAGCATCTGAAGTAATCTACTAGAAACTATGAACTTTGTGTCTGTCAGTAATGGTGGCAATACAATAGCTCCAGTAACATCCATAGCTATGGGGTTCAACTTGTATTAATCCATTAGAAAAATTGGCATTGAACTCCTTAGGTTGTGGAATATCCTACAGAGAAGATGAGCTCTCATTTCGATCATCATCATTATTATCCCGGTTCAAGGCTACATTAGCCGCATTTTTGCATTTTCATGGGCCATTCTTCATATAGTTTGATAGATCTATAGATCAAGTGAAGTTAAGGGATTACATTGACTTTGAGTGTTGGGCATATATTACTCGTACACCCTGCAAAGAAACAAAAACAAAAGTAAAATAAAGGGAACTAAGGATTAACACTTGAATTACTTAATGAATCAACCTAAATCTATCCCCTGGCAACGACACAAAAATCTTTGATGTCACCCAAATTACACCTATTTTTAAGGATAACAAAGTCATTAGCAAGATATAAAACCTAACTAAGGTTAGGGTCAAACCCACATGGAATACGTAGACTCAAGACATATTCACCGATAAGCAATCCAAGTAGTTAATTAACTCAATTCCCCGAAGGGTGAGGTTTTGGAATGATCAATAAGAAAAATAAAATATACTAAATATCACAAGAGACAACCAATAATAGAGAACAACTAGGGTATTGTATTCCCTATTATTTCCCAACTTAGTATCACTAGATAAGACACTTCTTATCTAGTGTGTAGCGTGCAGGATGGTAATTTAATTTCACTAGGCCTTTTGGTCAAAGGTAAGAGGTGAATTTCACTATGCTACTTGTCTTATCTCTATAGTGTGTGATACTGACTATTACCTATAAGTCCCATTACAACCTCCTTCGCCTAGATCAATTGATTAGACGAGAATACATCAATCGAATTCTGTTAATCAATCTTTGTTCTAATTCATTACTACCTTGGTCTAGTTAGTAACATTAGGTTGGTTTTAATATTATCCAACACTATAAAACATATAAAAGAAAGAGAATTGATAAATACATCCATATACCCAATCCAAGAGTCATAAATTACCCGGGTTTGCTTTGTTAGTTCTTCATGGTTCCCACAACCCTAGTTGTGGATTTAGCTACTCACGCTATTTGTAGATAAAGAAATTATGAATTAAGGAAACATAATTAAACACTTACACAATTGAATTGAAATCAAGCAAATCCAAGATTGATGAGAATGACAAAATTGAAGATCAATTTCACCCACAAGTGTTTTTTCACAATCTTCTCTCCCAAATATTGAGTTATCAAAGTACAAACCTTAAAACTACTGAATAAGGACGTCCTCCCTTTAAAAATAACCTAGGAGTACTATTTATTGTAATTATAATTAAGTCCTAAATAAAATAGAAAACTGGTCGGCAAACTCCAAGAAAGGTCTCTATGACTTGTAGTGTCTTTTATGGCTCGTAGTTAGGGTCTCATTGTCAGCTCCTGCGATTCTGGACTTCTCTTCTATGATATAACTTCATGACTCATAAACTAATTTATGACTCATACTACATGTTTGTAGGCTTCAACTCTATCAAATTGTCCTTCACTGGAAATTCTCATGAAACCTATCAACACGACTCGAAGAATGCTCTATGACTCGTAAGCATGTCTTGTTGAGCTGATCTTTAGAAATCATATTTCATCAAAATTTGTCGTGAGACATCCTCTATGACTTATAGAATTCTCTATGATCCGTAGATGATCTTGTAAATCAATAAAAACTTGCAATTTTTGTAATTTTGCCCCAAATCATTGCCATCCTGCAATCCTATAAATCTAAATACAAAAACATATAAGACCCACAAATATCACATTTAGAACACATAAAATCTTATGTTTTAAGTATCAAAGGTGTTGTATTTTGACAGGACATCATATGTGCTAATGGGATTATTCATTGTTGTGTCCCTGAGGTTGAGATAATGAGAATACTTTAGGCATGCCACTCGTCATTAGTGGGTGGACATCATAGTGTGATTTAAACATCCTACAAGATCTTACAATGTGGGTACTATTGACCTACTATCCACAAAGATGCCCACAAATATGCCAAAGCTTGTGACCAATGTCAAAGAGAAGGTGGGGTTCCCCGCAAGCATAAGTTCCCTCTAAACCTTATTATGGTGATTGAATTATTTAACATATGGTGGATAAACTTTATGGGACCTTTTGTTAATTCATATGGAAATAAGTACATCTTTGTTGTTGTGGATTATGTGTCAAAGTGGGTGAAAGCCATAGCTCTACCTAGCAATGAGGGCAAAAGTGTTACTGCATTTCTGAAAAAGGATATCTTCTCATGGTTTGACACCTCTCGGTCAATCATCAATGATGGTGGTTCTCACTTTTGTAATAGATGTTTTAAAGCTCTTCTTGAAAGTGTGGAGTGAAACATTGGGTGGCGGCACCTTATCATCTTAAGATGAATGGGTAGGTAGAGGTGTCCAATAAGGAAATCAAATAGATTTTATCCAAAACTATGAATGTAAACCTTATAGATTGACTGCAAAAGCTAGATGATGCACTATGGGCATACCGGATAGTATTTAAGACCCCTATAGGCATGTCTCCCTATCGTATTGTCATTGGGAAAGCATGTTACTTGACAGTAGAGCTTGAGCATAAAGCAATGTTGGCATTGAAAAAGTTGAATTTGGATTGGAATGATGCAGCAATCTCTAGGCTGAGCCAACTCAATGAGCTTGATGAATTTCGATTGAAAGCATATGAGAGCTTAGCCTTGTATAAACAAAGAATGAAGATGTAGCATGACCATCACATAGAGAACTGTCAATTCATACCAGGGGACTTAGTCCTATTATATAATTTAAGACAAAATTTGTTCCCTAGGAAGCTCAAATCTAGATGGTTGGGACACTTCCGAGTGGCACAAGCCTTTAATCATGGGGCAATTAAACTGGAGAGACTAAATAGAGGAACTTTCAAGGTAAATGTCCAAAGAGCCAAGCCATAACTTGAAAATTTGGAAGTGATGAAGAAGGTGGAGGAATGGAATCTAGGGGAAGCCTTGATGCTTAAGCTATCTATGTCATGCCACGATAATAAATTAGGCACTGCTTGGGAGGTAACCAAGGTGAACCCTGGCCCATAGGTGCCTAGGTATGTGTTTTTGACCCCTTACATTCTATTTTTGCTTGACTTTGTGCATTGGGTACAATGCACATTTTTTTCAATGGGGAGTGGGTAGTTATGGGCCTCAGAAGTCATAGTAGCTTATGGTCCATAACTATCCCAATTTTTTATCCCAAGGTTTTCTTGTGTTCTTTTTCCTGTAGATATTTAATTTCTTCTAAACCAACATATTTATTATGTTTAGATAATATTTGTAGTATATGGTACCAATACTTTTGGCATATAGCATATTTTTATGTTTTGTTTTAAAAAATGGTACCCACCAAAATTTTTTATTAGTAGTTAGATAGTAACCGTGCATGTTTAGGTGTTTGAGAATACCTATTTTGATAAGTAAGGGTAAATTTAGATAAGAAGCATGATCTGTGAGTCTTTTGTTGATAATGTATACAATGTCATGAGAGTGTGAGCTTATTGTGCTAGATTCATGTACTTTGTGCTAATTCAGAACTTTCCATATTACTCTAAGTTAGATTTTGGATTAAATGGATTAGGAAAGGATATTAGGGCTTTGTTCTGAAATAGTCCACTTCAGCCTCAAAATAACCACCCAAATAAGGATATATCCCTTGTTCCAAATATTTGATATACTAATTCTTTCTAAAGACCTAATTAACCTAGCCTTATCTTGTGAAAATCCTGAAATTGGCCTTGGTTTTTCCTTGAGCATTGTGAACCTTGATTGAGAGAAAAACCCTAAATTGAGGGTTGCTACCAAAAGTGACCCTAGTTCGGAGGATATATATTATTCACCTTAACACAGGCTAAAAGCCTAAGTTGAGGATGGTTGGTGTAAGGGTAAAAGCACAAAAATAATGGGGTAAGTTAGGAATGAGCAGGAAAAAGAGAAAAATCATGTATCGAGTGTAATAAAAATAAAAGAGGCCTTAGATTGAGCTAAAAAGCAAAATGAAGTGTGGAAACAAGGCAAAAATCTAAAAAAAAAAATGAGAAGAAAGCACCCAACAAAGCTTGAATATGGAAAAAGGGACAATAAGGTGAAAATGACAAAGTTGGTAGCGCAAAAGTGTAGAAAAAATGTAGTTTCAAGGAGGGCCTTTAGTCACTATTTTCCTAAAATATCATTCCAAAGCCCCCTGAGCCTACGTTACAAGCCTAGAAAGTCCTAAAGTGATCTAGTCCAGTTAGTTGAAGGTCTAAGTAATGAGTATTGGGGCAAGACTATGGTATTAATCATTATGTTTGAAAATCTTTTGTTAGAGTGTAATTTTGCGCAGTCTTATGGTTAAATATGAAATCATCATTGAGTGTCAAATATGGGACTTCTTTCTGTGACGACATTGCATTGTGTTATTAGCATTTGACTTGTTTAGTGATTGTGGAATGTTTCTAAACTCTTTTTTGTCATAGTTATCTTATCACATGTATCAATATGCTTTGATTTCCTAGATAGCTATCTAATCTGATTTTGAAAAGTTAATGTGGGTATCTGAGTCTAAATTATATCTTATATATGCCATGAAGTTGAGATATGTGTGTTACTATGTTATGTATATAGATTGAGTCGTCGCTTAAGGACAAGCAACAATTTTAAGTTGAGGGTGTTGATGTGCTGTCAATATACATACTTTTGATGATTAAAACTTTGGATTTTCTATGTGCTCAATGCAATATTTGTGGTTTTTATCTGTTTTTGTGTTTAGATTTTCAAGATTACAGGTTGGCCATGATTTGGGGATAAATTGTAGAGGTTGTTGGTTTTTGATGATTTATGAGACCTTCTATGGATCACAGCGCATTCTACAAGCCATAGAGGATGTCTTGTGACAAATTTTAGTGAGGGATGATTTTAGAAGATTAGCTCTACAAGACATGCATACGAGTGGTAGAGCATTCCACGAGTCGTATGAATAGGTTTTGCGATGATTTCCAGTGAGGGATAATTTCATAAAGTTGAAGTCTACGAGCTTACCATAATAGTCATAGATCAGTTTATAGGTTATGAAGTTGTGTAGTAGAAGAGAAGTCCTAAATCCCAGTAGATGATTGCGAGACCCCAACTACGAGCGAGCCGTAGAAGACACTATGAGTCGAGCAGAGCTTTCGTTGAGTTTGCCAACTAGTTTTTCAGATTTTCTTAGAACTTAACTATAATTACTATAAAGAGGTCTTTTAGGTTATTTTTCAGTGGAGAATGTCATGCTTCAGAGTTTTTAGGGTTTGTACTTGGAGAACTCAATACCTGAGAGAGAGAAATTGTGAGAAACACTTGTGATTAAATTTGATCTTCCATCTTGTGTTTATCATTGATCTTGGATTTGCTTAGGCTAAATTCAATTGTATAAGCGTTTAATTATATTTGATCAATTAATAATTTCTTCATCTACACATAGCATGAATAGCTAAATCAATAACTAAGTTTCTGGGAACCATGAAGAACTAACAAAGTAAACCTAGATAATTTACAACTCTTAGATTGGATGTATGCATGTAGTAATCAAGTCTCTTTGTTTTGCATGTTTTCTAGTGGTGGCCAACATTAGAACTTGCCTAGAGTTACTGACTAGATCAAGGTAGTAATAAATAGGAAAAGAGATTGATTAACAAGATTTAATTGATGTGTTCTCATCTAATCAACTGAACTAGGCCTAAGGGAGGTTGTACTGGGACTTATAGGTAATGGTTCATAATTGGACACTATGGAGATGGGCCAAGTCATATAGTAAAATTCACCTCTCACCTTTGGCTATAGGCCTTGGTTAACTTAAATTACCATCTTGCATGCTATACACTAGACAAGAATTGGGTTATTGGGGAATGAAAGGGAACACAATACCCTAGTTACTCTCTATCATTCAATGACTCTTGTGATAGCTAATTTAACTTACTTTCTTATAGATTATTTCAAAAAATACCCTTTTCAGGCAATTGAGTTGGTTAACTACTTGAATTATTTATTGGCGAATTTGTCTTGAGTCTACATATTCCCTGTGGATTCAACCTAACCTTGGCTAGGTTCTATTTCTTGACAGCACCCACTTATCCTCTATAAAAGAGGTGTAACTTAGGTGATATCAACTGCCTATAAATCCAAGCCAACTTTCCCTAAATATTACACAGCCTATCCATAACAAGCCAGCCAAGTGCCCAGGGTGGCCGGACGATGTCGCAGGTCGCCTAGTAGGATTTTATTTACCCAACAACAGGAAATGGGTGATTTCACCAGTTTTTTATAGGTATTACCCCATGGTTTCTAGTGCTGCCTGGGGATCCAGGCCAGTTTTTCAAAATACTACACCAAACCATTTGTAATGAGCCTGGGGAGATCCCTTTGCGGTCCAGTAGTGCCACAGGAAGCTTGGTAAGATTTTTGGGCCAAGCAACAAGAATCGAGCAATTTTGATTGTTTCATGGATATTAGCCCATGGTTTGTGGTGCTGCTAAGGGATGCAGGCCAACTTTCTTGAAAAATTGCACCGACCTATTTGTAATGAGCCTGTCAAGAGCGCACATTGGCCCGGTGTCACCGCAAGAAGCCTTGTAGGATTTTATGGCCTAAGCAATAGGAAACAAGCAATATCAGTAATTTTTCATGGGTTTTAGCTCATGGTTTATGGCACTTCCCCGGGATATAGGTCAACTTTCCTAAAACACAGTACCGTTCCATTCATAATGAGCTCGGCAAAAGCACCAGGTGGCCTCGCACTGCTGAAGGATGCCTGGTATGATTTTATGGCCCAACCAATAGGAAGCAGGTGATTTTGACAGCTTTTCATGGGTGTTAGCCCATGATTTTTGACACTACCCAAGGACCTGGGCTAAATTTCCCAAACAATTACATCGACCCATCCGTGATGAGCTCGGCTAGAGACCCAGGTGCCACGGTGATCTTATAGGATTCCTAATAGGATTTTATAGCCCAAAAAGGCTATTTTGGTAATTTTTTGTGTGCATTAGCCCACAGTTTGTGATGATGCATTTATATATTGGCTAATATTCCTAAAAGACTAGACCAACCTATCCATAACAACCCTGACAAGACCGCTAGATGGATTAGTGGCGCAACAGGATGCCCGGGAAAATTTTATGGCCCATGTAACAGGAAACACGTGATTTTGACAACTTTTTGTGGGTGTTAGCCAATGGTTTTTAGCATTGCGCAAGCATCCAGACCAACTTTCCAAAAAAATTACATTGACCTATCCGTAACAAGCCTGGCAAGATCCCCAGATAGCACAGCGATGCTGCAAGGTGCCTGGTAGAATTTTATGGGCCAAGCAATAGGAAAAAGGCAATTTTAGCAGTTTTTCATAGATGTTAGGTTTGTGGTGTTGCTCTGGGATCTGCATAAACTTTACTCAAACATTACACTGACCTATCTGTAATAAGCCTAGAACAACCCCTAGGTGGCCCGATGGCCCTACAGAATGCTTGGTAGGATTTTATGGCACAAGAAATAGCAAAAACAAGTGATTTTTATAGTTTTTTGGGTGTCAACCCACTATTTGTGGTGCTACACGGGGATTTGGGCCAACTTTACTATAAAATTCCACCGGCCTATTCGTAAAAAGCCTGACAAGAACCCAAATTTTTCGGTGGCGTTGCAGGACTCCTGGTAGGATTTTATAGGACAAGCAACTACAAATAGGTAACTACAGTAGTTCTACAAGGGTGTTAGCCACGATTTGTGGAGCTACCTGGGGATCCAAGCCATGTTTCCCAAAAATTCACACCAAACCTACCGTAACGAGATCGGTAAGAGCCTTAGTTATCCCGACAATGCCGCAAGACGCTTGGTAAGATTTTATGGGCTAAGCATAAGAAAACAAAAATGCAATTTGGGCATATTTCTTAGGTGTTAGACCACGTATTATGGCGCTGCTTGTGGATCTAGACCATCTTTCCTAAATTATTAAACTGATTCGTCCATAATAAGCCCAGCGAAAGCCCCAATGGAACCGCAAGATAGTTGGATTTTATGGGCCAAGCAACAGGAAATAGGTGATTTTGGCAATTTTTCATAGATGTTAACCCACAATTTGTGGTGTTGCCCGAGGATTCAGGCGAACTTTCCCAAAATATTACACCGACCTATCCGTCACAAGCCTATACGAGCCCCAGGTGGCCTAATAGTGCCACGGGATGCCTAGTAGGATTTTATGGCCCGACCTATAGTAAACATACAATTTCAGCAGTTTTTTGTGAGAGTTAACCATAGTATGTGGCACTGCTGGGAATCCGGGCCAACTTTCCTAAACAATTACAGCATCCCATTTGTAACTAGCCCAAAAAAAGCCCCAGGTGTCCCAACTATGCCGTAGGATGCCTGATAGGATTTAAAAAGCCTAGAAATAGGAAACAGGTGATTTCAGTAGGTTTTGATAGGTGTTAGCCCACTATTTGTGGTACTACCCAGGAATCCATGCTAACTTTCCTGAAAAATTTACCTACCCATCCACAATAAGCCCAACAAGAGCCAAGGTGGCTCGATAGCACTATAGGATGCCTGTAAGGATTTTATGGGCTAAGCAACAAGAAATAGGCAATTTCAGCAGTTTTTTGTATATGTTAGCCCATGGTTTGTGGAGCTGCCCAAGATTTCCAGTTAAATTTTCCAAAAACCTAACACTGATCCCTTTGTAACAAGCCCAAAAAGAGCCCCAGCTGCCCCGATGATGCATTAGGACAACCGGAATGTATTTATGGCCCTAGCAACAAGAAACGGACGATTTTGACAACTTTTCATGGGTGTTACCCCATGGTTTTTAGCATTGCCTGAGGATCTGAGCTAACCTTCCTAAAATATTACACCAACATGTTCTGTAATGAGCCCAAAAGAGCTCTAAGTGGCACGATCACGTTGTAGGATGCCTAATAGGATTTTATCGGCTAAGCAACAGGAAGGAAAAGAGGCTATTTTTGTAGTTTTTCATGGGCATTAGCCCATAGTTTGTAGTGTTTCCCAGGGATTTGGTCCAACTTTTCCAAAACATTACACCGAACCACCCATAATAAGATGGACAAAAGCCCAAAGTGGCCCGACTACACCGCAGGAGGCCTGGTAGGAATTCATTGCCCAAGCAACATAAAACAAGTGATTTCAACAGTTTTTTGTGTGTGTTAGCCCAAGGTTTTTTGCGCTACCTGGGTATTCCGCTAATTTTCTTGAAAACTTACATCAACTCACTTGTAACGAGCTCATCAAGAGCCCGAGGTTGCCCGACGATGATGCAGGATACCTTGTAGGATTTTATGGGCCTAACAATCGAAAACATGCAATTTTGGTAGTTTTTTGTAAGTTTTAACCTACGGTTTGTGTCATTGCCTGGGTATCTAGGCAAAATTCTTAAAATATCACATGGAATCATCTATAATGACCCCCAAAAAAGAGCTTAGTGGCTCATTGCACTGCAGGATGCCTGTTATGATATTATGGACCAAGCAATAAGAAATAGGCAATTTCGGTAAATTTTCGTGGGTGTAATCTCACTATTTTTGGTACAGTTCGGGGATCTAGGCCAGATTTAAAAATTACACTGATCCATCTGTAATAAGCCTAACAAGAGCCCTAGGTGTCCCAATGGCTCTGCAGGATGCCTGGTAGGATTTTATGCTCTAAGCAAATGGAAACATATGATTATGATAGTTTTTCATAGGTGTTAGCCAATGGTTTGTGGGGTTTCTAGGGTATCCAGGCCAACTTTCTTGAAATATTATACTAACCCATCTATAACATGCCAAGAAAGTATGTCAGCTGGCTTGGTAAAGCCGCAGGATGCATGGTAGTATTTTATGGCCCAAGCAACAAAAAACAGTCAATTTTGACAGTTTTTCATGGGTATTATACCACTGTTTGTGGTGATACCAGGGGATCTAGGCCAAATTTCCCAAGACATTACACTGACCACTCCATAACGACCCTAACAAAAGACCTAGGTAGCCTGTGGTGCCGTAGGATAGCTAGTAAGGTTTTATGGTCCAAGCGATAGGAACCTGGCAATTTCAATAGTTTTTCATGGGTATGTTCCTATGGTTTGTGATGCTACCTCGGTGTTCTAGGCCAACCTTTCTAATATATTACACTGAGCCATCAATAAAGAGTGTATCAACAGCCACAGGTGGCCCAGTGGCATTACAGAATGCCTAGTATGAGTTTGTAGCCCAATCAATAGGAAATGGGTGATTTTGCTAGTTCTTTGTGGGTGTTAGCCAATGGTTTGTGGCTTTGCCTAGGGATTCTTTCCACCTTTACCAAAAACTTTCACTGATTGGTCCATAACAATCCCAACAAGAGCACCAGGTGTCCTGGTGGTGCAACAAGAAGCTTGGTAGGAGTTTATGGGCCAAGAAACAGGACACAGGCTATTTTGACAGTTTTTCATGGTTGTTAGCCGATGGTTTGTGGTATTGAATGGGGATCTGAGACAACTTTTCTAAAAAATTAGATCTACCTATCTGTAACGAGAATGGGAAGAACCCCTAGGTGTCCTAGTGGTGCCACACAATACCTTGTATTAGTTTATAGCCCAAGCAATAGGAAACAGACAATTTCAACAATTTTTCATGTGTGTTAGTCCATGATTTATGGCGCTGCCCGGGATCCAAGAAACCTTTCCCAAAAACTTATATTGACCTATCCATAACAAGCTATGCAAGAGCCCTAGGTTGCCCGCCAGCATTGCAGGATGCATAGTAGGATTTTCAGGGCCAAGTAATAGAAAATAGATGATTTCAGAAGTTTTCCATGGGGGTGAGCCCACAATCTCTAGCGCTGCCTAGGGATCCCAAACAACTTTCCAGAAATATCACACGACCTATCTACAATATGTCCGAAAAACTCCCAAAGTGGCTTGGCAGCACAACAGGATGCCTGGCAAGATTTTATACGCTAAGTAATAGAAAACAGTGGATTTTAGAAGTGTTTTATGGGTGTTAGCTCACGGTTTGTGTTACTTCTCGGGGACTCTAGCTAAGTATCCCAAATATTGCACCAACCTATCCATAAGTAGCCCGGTAAGAGCCCCAAGTAGCTCGATCGTGCTGCAGAATGCTTGGTATGATTTTATGGCCCGAGCAATCAGAAATAAGTGAATTTAGTAGTTTTCATAGGTGTTAGCATATAGTTTTTTTCACTGCCTGGCAATCCAAGCCAAAATCTTCCTAAAACATTACACTAATCCATTCACAATAAGCCCAGAAAGAGCCCTAGGTGGCTTGGTGGAGCCACAAATTGCTTGCTAGGATTTTATGGGCCAAGGATTAGGAAACAAGCAATTTTGATAGTTTTTTCTGGTTGTTAGCCCACAGTTTGAGGTATTACCTGGTGATGTGAGCCAAATTTCTTGAAATATTACACCAACCTATCCGTAATAAGCTCCGCAAAAGCTCCAGCTGGCCTGAAAATGCCGCAGGACGCCTTGTAGGATATTATGGGACAAACAATAGGAAAAATGTGATTTCAATAATTTTTTTATGTGTTATCCCACAGTTCATAGCGATGCTCAATGATCCTGGACAAATTTGTAGAAAACTTAAACTGACCTATTCGTAATGAGCCAGAAAAAGGCCCTAGGTGGTCCGACAGCATCACAGGACACCTTCTACATTTTTTATAGCCCAAGTAATAGCAAACAAGTAGTAGTTTTTGGTCAGTGTTAGCCAATGATTTGTGGCGCTATCAATGGATCAGGGACAACTTTCTCAAAAAATTATACCCGACTTGTCCTTATCGAGACAAAAAGAAGCCCAGATGGCCTGTTAGCATCACGGGATGCCTGGTTGAATTTTTTGGCCTAAGAAATAGGAAATAGGAGATTTCAATAACATTTCGGGAGAGTTAGCTCGCGGTTTGTGGCGCTGTATGGGCATCCAAGCCATTTCTCCAAAATGATTACACCAATCTATTTTTAGTGAACCCGGCAAGAGCTCCAAGTAGGCCAACAGCACCGTAGGAAGCTTGGTAGGATTTATAGGCCAAGCAATAGGAAACAGGCTATTTTGATATTATTTTGTGGCTGTTAGCACTTGGTTTGTGGCACTGTCCGGGAATCCAAGACAACTTTCTCAAAAAATTACACTGACCAATCTACAATAGGCCCAACAAGAGCGTCAAGTGGCCATATAGGATTTTATAGGTGAAATAGCAGGAAACAGGCGATTTCGATAGTTTTTTGTGGGTGTTATTCCATAATTTTTGGTCCTAATCGGGGACCTGAGCCAACTTTCCTGAAATATTTCATCGAACCATCTGTCACGAGCTCGATAATATCTCCATGTGGCTTGTGGCGCCATAGGACATTTGGGAGGATTTTATAGTCCAAGCAACAGGAAACAGATAATTTTGGTAGTTTTTTGGAGATGTTAGCCCACAGTTTATGGCACTGCTTGGGGATCTATGCCAAGTTTCTCAAAACATAACACCGACCCATCCATGTTGAGCTCGACAAGAGCGTCGTATGGCCTGATGGTCCCGCATGATGCCTGGTAAGATTTTATGGGCCAAGAAACTACAAATAAGTAATTTTCGTAGTTTTTCTTGGGTCTTAGCCCGTAGTTTGTGATGCTACCAGGTGATTTGGGGCTACTTTCTTGAAAACATACATTAACCCATCCGTAACAAACCCAGCTATATCCTAGATGGCCCAATTGCACCATTGGACACCTGTTACAATTTTATGTATCAAGCAAAAGGTAACAAGAGATTTTGGCAGTTTTTTATTAGTTTTAGCACAACATGGTGCAAATTTAGGAAAACTTTACACTGACCCATCCATAACAAGCTCGATAAGTGCCCCAGGTAGCCCGACAACACCACATGATGCCTAGTAGGATTTTATAGCCAAAGCAATAGAAAACAGGTGATTTTGACAATTTTTTGTGAGTGTTTTCCCAAGGTTTGTCGCACTGCCTAGGGATACAGGACAACTTTGTCAAAAATGTACTCTAATCTATCCATAATGAGCCTGGAAAGAACCCCAGGTGGTGCCATATATGCCTGGAGGATTTTATGGGAAAAGTAATAGGAAAAAGGTAATTTTAGCAGTGTTTCGTGACTGTTGGCCTATGGTTTTTGGCGCTACTCAGTGATTTGGGCCAACATTCCTAAATATTTACACCAACTAGTCTATAACAAGCCAGGAAAAATACCCAGGTCACTCGATGATGATGCAGGATTCCTGGTAGGATTTTATGGGCCAAGCAAAAGGAAACAGACAATTACAACTGTTTTTCGTGGGTATAGCACATAGTCTGTGGCATTACCCGAGGATTTGGGACACATTTACCAAAATATTATACCTCCCATCCAAAACAAGCATGGATACACCCCCAAGTGGCTTGGTAGCATTGTAGGACGCTTGGTAGGATTTTATGGGCCAATCAATAGGAAACAAGCAATTTCGCCAGATTTTTTTGGGTGTTAGCCAAAGATTTATTGTATTTCCTAGGGATTGAGGCCAACTTTCCTAAAACTTTACACTAACCCATCCATAACAAGCTTGAAAAAAGCCCTAATTGGCCAAATAGCACTATAGGATGTCTGGTAGGATTTTATAGGCTAAGCAATTTTGGCAATTTTTCATGGGTTTTAGCCCATGTTTTGTGGAGCTGCACTGGGATTTGGGCCAAGTTTCCTAAATAATTACATTGACCCATCTGTAAGAAGCCTGGAAAGAGCCCCAGGTGGACCGATGGTGCTGCAAAAAGCCTAGTATGATTTTATGGCCTGCGCAACAGCAAAAAGGTGAATTCAGCAGTTTTTTGTGGGTGTTAGCCTATGCTTTGTGGCGATGCCTTGGGATCCTGGTCACCCTTACTAAAACATTACTCCAACCTATCCGTACTGAGCTCATAAGGGCCTTGGGTGGTCCAATAGTACCACAAGATGCCTAGTAAGATTTTATAGGCCAAGCAATAAGAACAAACTATTTTGGCAATTTTTTGTGGGTTTTAGCGCACGATTTGTGTCATTTAGCGTGAATATGGCCCAACGATCTCAAAAAATAACATCAACCTATCCATAAAGAGCTTGTAAAGATGCCTAGGTGGCTCGGCAGCATCACAGGATGCTTGGTAGGATTTTTTAGGACAAGCAACAGGAAACAAGTGATTTTGGTAGTTTTTTGTGGGTACTAGCCCATGGTTTGTGGTGTTGTCCGAGGATTCATGCCATCTTTCTCAAAACATTACACCAACCCATTCGTAATGAGCATGACAAGAGCTCCAAGTCACCTAGTGACACTATAAGATGCCTGGTAGGATTTTATGGCCCAAGCAACAGGAAGCAAGTGATTTTGATAGATATTTTATTGCATTAGCCCACGATTTTAGCAGTTTTTCATAGGTGTTACCCCACGTTTAATTGTAGTCATTTGAAAAGTTTTCATCTTTCCTCAAATTTCTATTTTTTATGTGTATTTGAATGTGCCTCCTTCTGTAAAGGGTTAAAAGAACCTAGTAATATTGGAATAAAAAGTACTAATTCAACTTGCTTAGTACTTATTTAGACTTTATTGTCAGTCTTAGTTTCGTACTCGTGTTGTATGTTTCTCTTTTGTTTTTTGTCCAAATTATTGCTCATACATAGTTGCTTCTTGTTATATGCAGCAAAAATCTATTTCTTGTTGATACTATGGCTTTAGATTTTATTGTTCTGAAATTTGACATTGTAGAGATATTTGATGCCATAAAAGTCTGCTCGCTTTATAGTTTATATTCTCTTTATGTACAAAGTTTTGAATAGGCCATTAGATTTGCTTAGTGTTTAATTTTTTTCCTTTTTTCCACTTAATATGATCCTTTGTTATATAATTAGTATTTAATGTTGTGTGATTCCCCTGCCATCCTAGATTAGAGTTATCTCGTGATGGAACCATATAATAGTGTTACGACCCAGACTTAGGGCCCAGGAGTGACATGGCGAATGGGAACCCGAGAGTCCCCAAATAAGCCTCAAGTATTAATATTCACATCATTGATTCGGAGCGTATAAAATCAAAATGCATAGTTCTAAGGGATGGATGGTAGGAAGCATGCTATGGGGATGTCATAGGGATAGGGATTAACGTGGATCCACATAACAGATAGCAAATAAGAACTAAGGGGTAGGAAAGTATAACGCACTCTATGGGGGAAATATGGGATTTAGGATCTTCAACATTTCCATATCATAACATAATCACATATCATCATACTCATAATCAATCCATAATAATGATATCCAATAGTAATGATACTCATAATTTCCAAATACAACACAGCATATATTTGTGCAAAAGTCTATAAGATGACCAACAATGATTCTAGTCATAAGATAGGTAGGGACCAGATATGTCCCAGGTTTACCTCAAAGTAAATAACACAAACAAAAGCAACGTAGGTAGAGGAATTGTGGATTATCCTTTGAAGATAAGACTCACCACAATCAAATATCTCAAATCTGATCTAGTCGTCCAACGATTGATGAAGGTAATCTATGGTCCCTACATGGTTAGATTATGTAGGCAAAAGTATGTATTAGTATGTTTGAGTGTACTAAGTATGCGGCCATGCATGACTTACCAAACTTTCATTTAATGTTAGATGACAAGGGAACATAATATGAAAGAAATACATATTCAAAAAAGAGTAGTATAACAATACTCCATGAAATAATACTTATGTAAAGAGGGATGATACCTCAACCGACATATAAGACTAAGCGAGCTATCATTGAAATCCTGATGTTATCCTTACATCAAAGAAAAGGTGGTCTACTTGCCAAAACTAAACCACATTTCTCCTTACGAGCCTATTATTTTGGAGAAGTAACCTTCCTTATGGGCCTGCTATTTTGGATAGGATTTTCACAATTTTATCATATCATATCAATATTTTAACCGCACGTTATGGGTCTCCCATTTTGGTGAGGGCTATCATATATTCATACCTATGTACTACTATATAATTAAAGAGAAAGGAAGAAGACCCTTGGGGATAGCCTTGACGCCTCAATCTCATCGATGCTAATTCATCATCCCACAAGAATACATATAAGTATACATGCTTTCAAAAGAGATGCAAGTCATTTCAAATCATTTCAATACATACTTAGGCTTAAAAGCCAAACATTATTCATAATCATTCATACTTGGTCTCTAAGGCCAAATCACATATCAAATCATTGTTTTCATGCATAGGAACAATCCATTCACAATTTTCAATGAGGTGTACACCACTAATTCATTTTCATCAAAATCCAATGTTCGTGTATGAAAATGCCAAGAATGATATAAGAATAGCATGGGAACTAGAGATTCAATCATAAATAGAGAATTCAATATGAAATTCAAGTAAATCAATAAGTAAAATCCACATTCAAATCACAATTTAGATTACTCATGCTTAAATTAAACATTAACGGGATAATACATATTCAAATCCTCATAATACCAATGTAATGAAACATATTAGGGCTTAAATCACTTTAAAATCAACAATAAAACATTGCCCACATCTCAATTGAATCAAATAAATAATAATCTTAAAAACTCATAGTTAAAGTAAGCTTAAATTTCATAGATCAAATGAAAAGGAGTTTGGATATTCATGGTTGAAAGATACCATGAATCAATCCCACATACCTTAGTTTACCAAGAAGAAACAAGAAGATTTTGATGAAGAAAAGTTCCCTTCCTTGACTCCCAAGCTAAATTTTCACTAGAGAATTCGAGAGGAGTCCTTAAGAGTGAGCTTGAAATAATTATAAAAGTGAGAATGAATTTGAATGAGTAAAGAAGAGTATAGGTCATTTGAAAGTCTTAGGATAGCATAGAAGGTCACAAAGGTCCCTTAGGAGAATCCATAATTATGAAAATTCCATTAATGAAACGGATAGAAAAATATTGCTAGGGGTCCCTTGAGAAGGTCTCATGGTCCATATAAGGTCACACGGACCGTGCGACTGCTCCGTGATCCAACACTCAGAAAATATATCACTAATGAAGGTCCAAGATAGTAATTCCATACTTAGAAAAATTGCACAGCATCACTCATACAGAGGGCTTTACATCCCGTGGAGGTCACACAAATCATTTGGCCTCCTATGAAGCTTCATTTAGAAAAATTCTCCATCAACAAATTTCTGAGAGGGTGATCCCATACTTAGAAAATTTTCAGGCCAACACCTATATGGAGGGATTCATGGACCGTGAAGGGCTATACAGTCTGTGAGAGGTCCATGTGGCAAATGTCTTGGCCAAAATGTGGATTTTCAAGTCCAAAGCCCTCCACACGATACGCCACATGGCCAATAAAGCCTCACACGAACTGTGTGGTGTTCCTGTGATATGTGCCTTGGTCTTGAACTCCACATTAATGAAAACACTCTATTCACAAGGCCAAAGGCCACCTCAAGGTCCCTCTACATGACCCATGGTGTGTCACACAACCCGTGGAGGTGCCAATAAGGTGTCACCTTGGTCAAAAACTTCCCAAAACCAAATTTCAAGCTCCATTAAGGCCATACAATGTTCGGGTCCTTACACATATAGTAATAAAATTATAGGAGTAAATCTTAACCAACATATATGACCACGTGAGGTACTACATGAGATCCAACATAATCCCTTACATTGGCACATGGAGACCATATTTAGAGTGGAACTCCTCATGTTGCATGCATTTTAATATAACATAAATAAACTATGTGGATCTACTAGCCTAGCCTATAAGGCTTTTATTGTGGTATATAGTTATGGGACAATGAGATTCATCACTAATAGGCATGCCTCAACTAAGGGGCTGAGCCTAAATCTCAAGGTACTATCAGTGCTAGATCATCCCACGGAATCTTTAAAACATATACTTAGTCAATTTATAACACCTATAATTGTAAGCAGTAATCTTTAGAGTAGCTCAAACGTAAGAAACCACCAATTGAGAATTGTTCTTTCATCTTCAAGACCTTCTTAAACATCTTTTAGAGCAATAGTCATATGTTTATATCTTTGACAAATCAAAAATTCAAAACTTAGCTTTGATACCCTAATCATTGTTATAAATCATGCAAAACTTTACTTGAAACTTGGTGAGCTAACTCTTAAGTTAAAACATCATAAATCACGAAAATATGCTTATACAAAACATATAAAATAGCCCACACTTCATCATTACTAGTACTCATTATTGGGGTCATCACCATTAACTTAAATACATAGAAATACTTAGTAGAACATCATAGATATCATTGAGACTATCTAGTAACATAAAGTATCATAAAACCATCATTATCCCAATTACAGGCCATAAGTAGGCTTCGTGAACTAACACCAGGTCATTTTTTAGTACAAAGTTTCAACACTTCTAAAATCTTAAACTGAGGATCATTACAATATCTCCCTATTGGGAACATTCTTCCCTGAATGTACTTAAAGTAGGCTCTAAAGAGTTGATCAATAGTTAAAAACCCATTATGCATACAAAACTTGAAATTAAACATCATTTCATGAAATTTTCAAAACCCATTTTCAAAACATGTCTCAAAATACTCCACAAACATAAAAATAAATGTATGAATCATGCAAACTAAAATGCAAGTAATTTTGAGGTTTTAGGGAAGAATGTCTTAATACCTTAAGCTTGAGTAGAG
>JAOTQJ010138289.1:0-40237 GCA_025642045.1 Solanum sejunctum | reverse complement strand
ACTTTTGACGCTCCTCATGGGTCATCTGGAAACAGCCGCTTTATGTTTTTAAACATAGGGGTTAGGCTGCGTACATCTGACCCCCCTCACCCCGCAATGAGCTGGAGCCTTTCGAGGCACTGGGGTATGTTGTTGTTGATGATGATGATGTTATTCTACATATTGATATATCCATATCTGAGTTGCACTATTGTTTTACATCTATTATGTATGACTGTAATATCCCTTGACTTGAGTAAGAGGCAAGGGCATTATGATTCACTTTGGTAACAACCCCTTATCCCGGGAAAAGGGTAAGGGTAAGATTTATACTTTATATACCTTTACTATACACAGGTGGCAAGGACTTGACATCATATTATTACTTGACCATGGACAGGTAGCAAGGTTGTGGCATTCTAATATTACTTTATCATGGGTAGGTGGCAGGGCTGTGATACCCTTGGCATTCATCTTTGATGAGTTATGCATTATAGTTCACATTGGCATATATGGCATCATGGATTCTTGAGGATATTTTAGCTCATTATTATTGTATATATTTTATCTTGTGCTAACCTTTTTGGATGCGGAGATAGGGTCCTTCATTATTACAGACTTGTTTTAATTTCTCTTACCAAGTTGGTTAAACCTACTAGGTACATTTTGGTGTACTCACCCCTACTCTTTTTCATCCTTGAAGATCGAGCACACAGACCTGCACAAGGTAGCTGATTCACTCTTTTGGACTTTTTTACATCTATCTTGATCTTATCGATGAGGCTCAGACATTGAGTTGCCGTGGATCCTTGGGATTTTCTTTACTTTCTCTCCAAACTTGTATCACATTTTATGAGACAACATTGTAGTTCCTATTAAGATAATTGTATTTATCTTCAGTACTGTTTTAGATACTTTTGTACACATGACTCTAGATTTTGGGTGATTTGTTATGTTATGTTTGAGATAGTTTCTGCTTTATTTCTTTTTCTTTGTTTGCGATCCATTTTGGGTCATGAAAAGTTTGATATACAGGATCTAGGTTTGTTGGGCTCGTGAGTCAAGAGCAGAGTGTCTAGTAGAGTCTTATGGATCAGTGTATAGATGTCCACACGCATCTTTAAGGGGTTACAGGATGCTTAATTGGAAAACTTTTTGCATTTTGCTTCTATTCGTCCATTTCTTCATGTTGATTAAAAGTGTGTAATCCACTCCTTCTGTGCAAATACAAATTACTAAATCTTATTGCTCAGTGGGGGAGATGACGCTTACTCGAGGTCAAGGTAAAGTTTGTGATAGGGTCAAGGTCTGAAGGATTTCTAGAGTGGTAGCATTGTCTAGGGGATAGGCCCGATCAGTTCTCTAATAGCCCACTATAGTGCTACAAGGGCCTACTGATTTTATCGCACCGCCTTTAACTCCATCCCTTACACCATTAGTTCAGGGGCTACTTATGCGGTTACAGGCCAAATTAGACGAAGCTCCTCTAGCCCTAGCTACTATTGACATACCGATTTCTGCCACACCTATTAGTCTTTCTATTTCTCTACTTGAGCTTGCTATGATTCATATAGGTCCTTTTTAACTCCACTAAACCCTCCTACAATTATTATTGCTTTACTTCAAGCATCTAGAACGACTTTGAGTACTCTGTTTTAGAGTTTGGCTGTTACTTTATGTATTGCACCTCTCTTGTTTATAGTGACACCATCTTCGGCCAGCCCATCCATGTGTACAAAAAAATATAAAAGCTTTGAGAGGTTTTTACGATTAGCTCTACCGTATTTTAATAGCACTCCTAGTGATAGAGCTTATGATTTTCTGTTAGTGTGCCAGGATCGATTATGTAACCTGACTATGCTTGAATAACAGGGGGTTGCCTACACTTCATACTAGTTCACCATCCTTGCTAAGGAGTGATGGAGGCCAGTTCTAACTCATTAGCCTATTCTATCTCTAGCTATGACTTGGGAACATTTCACAAGGATAGTTTTGGAGAGGTTCATACCATACAACCTCTAGGATAGGCTTAGAGATGAGTTTGATCAACTATAGTAGGGCTCTATGTCAACTTTAGATTATGAGGCCAAATTTTATGCCATATCCATATATGTTGTAGCTAATATTCCTATTGAGTTTGAGAGGATTTGGTGATTTGCCAAAGGATTGGCAGGGTATCTTTAGAAGGCTACAACTTTCCCAGTGTTGGCTGGAGGCACTTTTCAAGCATTGTGGATCATACTAGTATGATAGAGCACAACAGCAATGAGGAGGTAGGGTAGTAGGAATAGATTCCGTTAGCATTGTAAGTTTAGTGGACACCCGCCATATGATAGAGGGTCTCAAATATAGAGCCATCAGGGCCAGACCGTTCATGCAGCTCTTCCAGCATTTGACAATGTTGATAGATCTAGGCCCACACAAAACAGGCTGTGATAGTTCCCTTGGTTCAGCTAGACGTTGTGGTTCTTCATTGTAGTCATCTCCACTAAGAAACCCTAATGCTTGTTATATTTGGGATGAGGTTGGGTAGTTCACCAATCATTGTCCACATCGAGTGCTTTTATCAGACTTTAGTACCTTAGGTAGCAGCTAGAGAAACCTCTGAGGGTATGAAGGGTGGTGCTAGATGAAGTCATGGTACAGGGAGAGGTGGTGCCCATAGAACCCCATAGGCTAGTGGTGGTCGTAGAGTTTTCTATGTTATTATTGATAGCTACCAAGGTATAGGCTTCTAATACAGTTACCAAAGGTATAAGCGTGCCATCATTCAACTTCATATCTATTGATCCAAGCTCTACTAGTTCATATGTCTTAGGCTATTTTGCTTTTGATTTTGATATTATGTGTGAGCCACTTACTGAGCCTAGATATGTATCCACCCCATTAGGTAAATCTTTAGTGGTGAATCAGATTTATTGAGGTTATGTTATGACTTTTATGGGGAGAGCTACGTTGTTGTTGATTTGATATTGTTGGATATGGTAGATTTTGATATGATATTAGGTATGGGACTATTTGTGACCTTATCATGCTATTTTGACTATCATGAGAAGACGGTGACCTTAACTTGCCTTGATTTGCCATAGTTGATATAGACTAGAGCACCTAGTTCCTATTTGAAAGGTGTTATTTCTTATATACATGCTTGTTAATTGATGGAGAAGGGATGGTTGGCATATTTTGCTCATGTTCGGGCTGTTTCTCAGAAGTCTCCATCATTGGAGACTACTAAGGCTGCTAGAGAGTTTATGGATGTATTTTCGACTGATTTGCCTAGTGTTCCTCCAGATTGTTATACTTTCTTTGTTGTTAATGTAGAGCCGGGCATTAAGCCCATATCATTGCTCCTTATCAGATGGCCCCAACACAATTGAAGGAGTTAAAGGAATAACTGAAAGATTTATTAAAAAAGGCTTTATTCATCAAAGTATATCTCCTTAGGATGCTCCTATATTATTCGTGAAGAAGAAATATGGCACTATGCATATGTGTATTGACTATCATTAACTGAACAAAGTGACCATCAAGAATAAATATCCATTTCCTGGCATTGATGATCTTTTTGACCAGTTGTAGGGTGCCTCGGTATTCTCCAAGATTGACTTGAGGTTCAATTATCATCAGTTGATAGTTCAGGAGTTTGACATCCCAAAGACAACTTCCAAGACTTGTTATGGGAATTATGAGTTTGTGGTTATGTCATTAGGGTTGACTAATGCCCCAACTACTTTTATGGGGTTGATGAACTAAGTGTTCAGGTCCTATTTAGACATACTTGTGATTGTGTTCATAGATGATATCTTTAGTTACTCCAAGAGTGATGCAGATCATGTTACATACTTTAGGACTATACTCAAAAATTGAGGGAAGAGAAGTTATATGCTAAGTTGTCAAAGTGCGAGTTTTGGCTTGAATCTATTGCATTTCTTGGCCATGTTATGTCAAAAGAGGGTAGTATCGCCGATCTGGCCAAGGTAGTATGTAAGGACCCGGAGCTCATGAGACCTTATCGATGCTTAAAATTAAACTTTTGAGTGTTTATGACCCATGAAGATACTTGTGTATGGCTTTGTGTTGGTTAAGAAGGGATTTAAGGCTTGGTGGCCTTCCAAGGTACCTACTACAAGTCGTGGTCCTCATCACTGGCCGTGAAAGGGGACCTTGGTAGGCGCCCCAGCCTTCAAGCCAAGAAATTGGCTAAGGCAGCCACCAAGAGACCCTTATGGTCGTGTAACCCACCATGAGCCATGGTGAAGTCTACTGCAACCTACCACAAGCCGTGGTAGGGTGTTTCATGAAGCGCTCATCGGAAAATATGATTGTAAGTATAAAATTACCATATAAGAACATTGATCATTTGTACGGACCGTTGACGATGAATACACCTTTGAATGAACCATGATGTCTTCAGTGGAAAGATCCTTAGTCTAAAATTGTATGGTCCGTGGTCCTTTGTACGAGCCATGGTGCTCTTTTACGAGCCTCCTGGGTATTGTTTTGTGCTCATTTTATTAATGGCTTTCTCATAATTTTGGTGATTTCTAAGGATCATTTATGACTTTTTATCCTATCCTAAACCCCTAAAAAGATCTATACTCCTTCATCCTTATTCAAATTCATTCATTATACTTAGAATACTATCTAAGAATTCCTTTCATAGTGTGTCATTGAAGATTCAACTTGGAAATTCAAGGAGGGCTTTCTTCTCAAATCTATTTCTTCTTAATTTTTCTAGATATCTAAGGTATGTGAGTTTGATTCATGATCCTTTTCAATCATGAAGACCCCAAAGATTTCTTACTTCTTAAATTATCAATTTCAAGCTTACTTTAAATATAGGTCTTTTAAATTAGTGTTGATTTGATTAAATTGAGATATGGGTTGAACTTAATTGATGTTTTTAAAGTGATTTAAGCCCGGTTTTGTTGAATTGCATTGATATTGTGAAGGTTTGAATATACATGTCCCCTTAAATGTTGAATGTAGTCATGGGTAATTTCAAGTAGGCTTTAATTTATGACTTCTTCATGGATTTTACTATGATTTCATTATGTTATGATGATTTAACTATGTACTCTTAGTACCCATGTTATTCTCATTTTCATTCATGGCATATGAATACATGAATATTAATTTTCATGAAGTTTATGATGTGGACTAAGACCCAATTATGTTTATGATTATGATTTCAAGGCAAGTATGGTTAGGACAAGAATGTAATCACATAATGTCTACGATATGCCTCTTGGAGCAATTATGGGTGTTTACACCAACATGTACAAGTATGAATGAGTTATTACTATGCATGAAAGTATGATATGAAATACGATTTGACTTTTTATCCCACGTATGCATAATTATGAATCATTTTTGGCTTTTAAGCCTACGTATGCATGATGAAGATTTGAAAAGCTTTATTCTCCTTTTAAAAGCATATATATGTGTATGTATTTTGGTGGGATGATAGCTTAGCACTTAGATGACTTGAGTAAGGGGGCTATCCCTAAGGATCCCGTCCTCAAGTCCCATAACTATGTGACAAACGTGGATTCATGTTTATGCCCTTTTGTGTTCGATTGTGATATGTTATGGAAATCCTTTGTGAAATGGCTATTGTTCCATAAGTTAAGGTGCTCTCCAAAATGGGTGTTATTCCCATAAGGTGAGTCACTTTCTGAAATGGGTGTTTTCCTGTAATGTGAGTGTCTAAGTTATTTTTGGCAAGTAATTCGCTCTTTCTCTAGCGTAGAGGTAACACTGGGATTCCAAGTAATAGTTTGCTTGGTCTTATATGTCAGTTGAGGTCCCATCTCCACTATGTTAAGTATTATGTAATTTCATGCATCATGGATTTCATGGCATATTGATATTATACTCTTTCCTATATACTTATTTCTATAAATGTGTCCTTATCATCTAATATTAATTTCAAGTTTAATGAGTTGATATGTATTTCATGCCCACATACTTAGTACATTCAAACATACTAATACACACTCTTCGCCTACATGATTTGGCCATATAGAGACCAGATACTATCTTCATCCACCTCTGACGGTAAGCTTGGATTGTGAGAGTTGCTTGTGGTGGTCCTATCATCCAAGGACAAACCACCTCCTACCTACCTCTTATGTTATGTTATATTATGTCTTTATTTGAGAGTGATGCCACGATATGTCTTGGTCCTCATCCTATTCTATAACCTAGAGGGATTGATCGACAATATGTAAACTCTTTGTATGACTTTGTCATATGTTGTTCTATTTGCTTATGGAGACTATGATTATGTCTATTCATATTATTGATATTATGATCAGATGTGGAAATGTGGAAAATCCTAAGTCCCTTTTATCCCCATAGTGTGAGTCATGCTTACCTGCCCCTTAGTTCTTATATGATATATGTTATGTGAATCTATGCAAATCTCAATCCCTATCACATCCCTATAGTATGAGTTATGCATCAAAATTTCGATATTTTTGAAGATGAATAATCTTACTACTTGTCTTTCCCTCCTATCCAATGGTTGAACAAAAAAAGACCAATTCATTCTTTTCTAATCAAGGGCAACATTTCAGGCCCATATCATGGTTTTGAGCGATTCTTCCTGTAAAAGAAAGATCTTTTTCTTTCCATCCCAAATAGAATAATTAAATAGGGACCTAGATGTGACTGAGGTGCATACTTACCCATCCCTTAGAATTATGTGTTTATAGCTTAATCATTTGTTTCTGAACTGATGACGTGTATATGGATGTTATGAGGCTTGTTTAGAGACTCTCGGGTTCCCATTTATCATGTCACTCCTAGGCCCTAGGCTTGACTCGTGACATAATAGCTATTTGTGAGTGGGATAGGCTTATGTCTATGAATGAGAATCAAAGTTTCCTTGGTCTAGTGGGGTAATATCTACGTTTTGTACAAGCTTTCTCATCTATAGCAGCCTTGTTAACTAGATTGACTCAGAAGGTTGTAGCATTCCACTGGTCAGATGATTGTGAATCAAGCTTCTAAAAGCTCAAAGATCTATTGACTTCGACACCTATTCTTGCTTTACCCGAGGAGGGAGTTCCAGTTATGGTTATTGTGATGCTTCATGCATGGGTTTGGGTTGTGTATTGATACAAAACGGGATAGTGATAGCCTATGCTTCTAGATAGCTGAAGGTGCATGAGAAGAACTACCCTACCTATGACTTGGAGTTGGCTGCGATTATGTTTGTGTTGAAGTTGTAGTGAGATTATCTTTATGGGGTGCATTGTGAGATTTTTACCAATCACCAGAGTATCAAATACATCTTTACCTAGCCTAATCTGAACATGAGGCAGCGTAGGTGGATGAAGTTGCTTAAGGAATATGATATCTCTATTCTATATCACCCAAGGAAGGCCATTGTAATGGATGATGCTTTGAGTAGGAAGGCTACTAGTATGGGGAGTCTATCATTCTTCAGGGCTAAGGAGAGGCCTTTAGCTCTAGAGGTTCAATCACTTTCCACGAACATGGTCCATTTGGACATATTTCTCCTCCTTAGAGTATTTTGGCCTTTGTTGAGGCTAGATCTTTCTTACTTGACCAGATATGTGCTTAGCAGTTTAAGGACTCCATATTATGCATAATTCGTGAGAAAGTGTTGAGAGGTAAAGCCAAGGAGACTATAATTGATGTTGATGATGTTGTAAGGGTTAATGACACCTAAAGTTTGGAATTGGGTGAAATTGATATTAGAGGATGCCTATTGTACTAGATATTCCATTCATATGGGTATGGCTAAGATGTACCATAATCTTAAACAACATTATTGGTGGTTTGGTATGCGGAGGGACATAGTCGAGTTTGTGGCAAAGTGTTTAAACTGTCAACAGGTAAAGTATGAACATCAAAAGCCCAATGTATTAATGCAAAGGATGCCTATTCTTGAGTGATAGTGGGAGAGAGTGATTATGGATATTGTTATAGGCTTGCCCATGGCCTTGGGCAAGTTTGATCCAATTTGGGTGGTCATTGATCTATTGACCAAGTAAGCACACTTCTTACCAATGAGGACTAGTTACAGTACAGAGCAGTTGGATAGGATATATATCTAAGACATTGTTAGATTGCATAGTGTATAGTGTCTATAGTATCAGACAGAGGGCTTCTATTTACTTTTCATATTTGGTGGGCTCTACAGTATGGTTAGGGTACAAGAGTGGATTTGAGTTAACCTTTTCACCTTAGACTAATGGTCAGTCAGAGCTCACCAAAAAGTTGTTAGAGTATATGCTTAGGGACTATGTTATTGATTGTGGGTCCAATTGGACCAACACTTACAATTGGCAAAGTTCACATATAACAATAGTTACCATTCTAGCATCTAGATGGCACCATTTAAGGCCTTGTATGGCCAGAGATATATATCACCCATTAGATGGTTTGATTCAAGTTTGGCTGAGATGTTCGGTGTTTATTTGCTTAAGGATGCCATGGACTAGGTCTGACTGATTCAGGCAAGACTTTTGACTGCACAGAGTCGCTAGAAGAGTTATGTTGAGAAGAGAGTTAGGCCTCTTGGGTTCTCTATTGGTGACAATGTTTGACTGAACATTTCACCCATGAAGAGTGTGATGAGATTTGAAAAGAGGGGAAAGCTTACTCCCAAATTCATTGTCTGATTTGAGATTTTGAGGAGAGTTGGTGAGGTAGCCTATGAGTTGGCTTTACAATTGAGATTGCCTTCTGTTCATCCTATTTTCATGCTTCTATTCTCTGCCGGTACATTCTAGATGAGTCTTATGTGATTTCTTATGACTCTATTGAGTTGAGTATAGATTTTTCCTTTGAAGAGGAACCTATAGCTATATGAGACAGGCGAGTCTGGGGATTGAGATCCAAAGATATACCTTTTGTGAAGGTTTAGTGGTGACACTGTTCTGTTAATGAGGCTACTTGGGAGTTGGAGTCTGACATGTGTCCTCTTTTCCTTATGTTCGAGGACAAACATTCTTTTTAGTGGTGAATGATGTAATGAACTATGTCGCCCAAGTTATACCTCCTTTTTGAGGATAAAGCGGTCATCGTTACAAACTCAACAAAGGTTAGGGTGAACTCACAGGGTATATGTAGACTTAGAAGAATTAAATTAATGCAAATTGAGTGATTAAGCTATTTATCTCCCAAAAAGGGGATTTTGCAATAACAAGTACAAGAGTAAACCTAATTAACACATGAGTTTAACCAATATGGAGAGAAACTAAGGTTTTGTGTTCTCTATGATTCCCATATTTAGTATCATCAAATAACCTAATTCATCTCTAGTGTGTAGCATGCAGGACGATAAGTTAAGTTCACCAAACCCTATGGTCAAGGTGAGAGGGAAATTTCACTATGTGACTTGGCTTATCTCCATAGTGTGTATTACTTACCCTTACCTATTAGTCCTAGTACAACCTCCCCTTGGCCCAGTTCGGTTGATTAGACGAGAACACATCAATCGAATCCTATTAATTAATCTCTTTTCCTTTTTATTACTACCTTGGTCCCGTCAGTAACACTAGGCAGGTTCTAATGCTGGGCAACATGCAAAGAGAGCTAATCAATACAAACATGCACACTTTCCAAGAATTATGAATTACCCAGTTTTATATTGTTAGTTCTTCATGATTCCCACAACCCTAGTTGTGGATTTAGCCACTCATAATTTTTGTAGATGCAAGACTTATGAACTGAAATAACATAATAGAGAACTTACACAAATTAATTAATCACAAGTAAATAAAAGCTTTAATGAGAATCATAAGATTATAAGATCAAATCAAAGTAGAAGTGTTTCTCAAAACACTCTAATGTTTTCTCTACTCAATCTTACTATTTTTATCTCAAACTATTTAAATCTCTGGAAACTTAATTAAAAAAACATAAAAACCTATTTATAATATTTAAAATACAAGTCCTATATAAAATAGGATAACTAGGATAACATGTCTCACGAATAGCTTTATAGGTCGTATTGTATTCCATGGCCCGTAATCGGGCTCTCATATATTGTTGCTGCAAAACTATACTTGTGATCTATGTCACCCCTCTGTGGCCCGTAAAGTGTTTTATAGCCCTTAGGGGGGTTTTGTCTAATGAATATTCAGAAAGTCCTTCTTCTCTGATCCTCAGAGCACGAAATATGATCTATGACTCGTAAAGTAATCTATAACCTATCTCATGTTCGTAAAACAAACTTTAGAAAATCATTCCCTCACTGGAATTGTCCACGAAACCTCCTTCACGGCCTGTAGAATGCACTACAGCTTGTAAAAGGTCTCATACTTCACCAAAAAAAACAACTTATACATTTTCTTCCCAAAATCAAGGCCACCCCTTCAATCCTGCAAATAAAACATAAAAACACATAAAATCAACTAACATCGCATTGCGAACACATCAAATTTCAAGTTTTAAGCATCAAAAGTGTTGTATTTTGATAGCACATCAACATCCTCAAATTAAAATTGTTTCTTGTGCTCAATCGATAGACATAATCTATATAAGTAGTATAGTAACATACAGACCTCAACCTAATGACATATATAACTTCAAACTTAAGCACAGATACCCACACCACTTTCTGAATATAATTAGATTGCCATCCAGCAAACTAAAACAGACTAATACATGTGACAACCCAACAATGACAAGTGAGGCATTATCAATAATCCACAATCACTGAATAAGTCTAACCTAATAATGCAATGCAAGTTCCCTCATA
Source organism: Solanum sejunctum (assembly GCA_025642045.1). NCBI lineage: Eukaryota > Viridiplantae > Streptophyta > Magnoliopsida > Solanales > Solanaceae > Solanum > Solanum sejunctum. The sequence goes on along the minus strand of JAOTQJ010138289.1, from coordinate 29,517 downwards.
GAAAGAAGTCCCATATCTCACTCTTAATGGTGTTTTCATGTATACTCTTGGGATGATGGAAAATCACTCACCCTAACAAAAAATTATTCATGCATCATGTCCAATACCATAGGCTTGCCCTAAGCCCTTCAACCAGTCGAACTAGCAGTGGTACTTTGGTATGATATTTCGGGAATATAGTTATTAAAGTCCCTCCTTGACACTATATTTTCTACACTTTTGCCCTACCATCATTGTTGTTTTTATTCCAATCTCCTTGTTCTCCTATTTCAAGCTTTTCTGGGTGCTTTCTTTTTATTTTTCAGCTTTTTACCTTGCTTTTATACTTTATATTTTTACTTTTTAGCTCACAATTAAGGCACTACTTATTTTTCTTCCACCTAATACATGATTGTTCTCCTTTTCTTTCTATCACTAACTTTTTCCCTCATTTGTGTTTCACCCGTACACCAGCCACCCTCAACTTAGACTTTTTGTCTGAATTAAGATGCACATTATCCATCCTTAGAACCAGGGTCACTTTTAATAGCTACTCTCAACTTAGATTTTTTGCTCTATCATGGTGCATAATGTTCAAGGAAGGACCAGGTCCTTTCAAGATTTTACGACTAACAAGGCTAGGTTACTTAGGTGTTTGCAAAGAATAGGTACATGTCAGTTTCAAAATTAGGATCAAGGGATATTCTACAATTTGGTTGGTCATTTAGGCTATATGGACTTCTAGGAACAATGACCTAAGATCCTTTTCTAATCCAATTAATCTACAGTCTAACGTAGAGTAACAGGGCAAGTTCTGAATTATCACACAACACATGAATTTAGCAAGTTAGGCTCACCCTCACTTGGCACTGATTACCTTACCAATAACAGACTCTCAGATCATGCTTTTTATCTCAAATTATCCTCACTTATAAGGACAAGCATTGCCAACACACCTAATCATGCATATTTGCTATCTATACTAACTAATCAAAATTTAATGGGTATTATTTTTTACAAAAAACACAAAAACATGTATATGCCACTGATATCAGTACTATATGCTACAAATGCTACCTAAATATCCTAAATATGTCTGTTCAACAGAAAGTAAATATCTACGGGGAAAATGAACGCAAGCAAGAAAACACCATGATAAAAAATTAGGGTAGTTATAGACCTAAGCTACTCAAACTTTACTAAGGACCATAACTACCCACACCCAATAGAAAAAGAGGTACATTGTCCCTAATGCACAAAATCCAATCAAAATAAAGTATAGGGGTCAAATATCATACCTGGGCGCCTAACCACCAGTGTGTGGCTGAGTCTGGCCATCCTTAACCTGCATGGTAGCCTCGTTAGTTGTAGCATTCTGTCTAAAGGAGCCAACATCGCTCACTCTCTCGATTGAATTTGGGCAAGTTTGATTGAATTTGGGTGGTCATTGATCGATTAACCAAGTTAGCTCAATTCTTACCGATAAGTGCTAGTTATAGTAAGGAGCAATTGACTAGGTTATATATGTGGGACATTGTTAGATTGCATGGTGTGTCAGTGTCTATAGTATCAGACAGAGGGTCTTTGTTTACTTTTCACTTTTGGCGAGCTCACAATGTGGTTTGGGTACTAGAGTGGATTTGAGTTAAGCTTTTCACCATCATACTGATGATCAGTTAGAGCGCACCATTCAGGTGTTAGACTATATGGTAAGGGACTGTTTTTATTAATTTTAGGTCCTGATGGGACCAACTCTTACTATTGGCAGAGTTAGCATATAACAATAGTTACCATTCCAGCATCCATATGTCACCATTTGAGGTCTTGTATGGTTGGAGGTGTACATCACCGATTAGATAATTTATTTCAAGTTTGACTGAGGTATTGGGTATTGATTTGCTTCAGGATGCCATGCACTGGGTCTTACTAATTTACACAAGACTTGTGACTGCCAGAGTTTCTAGAAGATTTATGCTAAAAAGAGAGTTAGGCCTCTTGGGTTCTCTATTGGTGATAGTGTTTGACTGAAAGTTTCACTGATAAAGGGTGTGATGAGATTGAAAAAGGGAAAGCTTAGCCCTAGATATATTGTCCGATTTGAGATTTTGAGGAGAGCTGGTGAGGTAGCCTATGAGTTGGCTTTACCATTGAGATTATCTTCTGTTAATCCTATTTTCATGTTTCTATGCTCTGCCGGTACTTTCCAGATGAGTCCGATGTGATTTCTTATGATTTTATTGAGTTGGGTCCAGATTTATCCTTTGAAGAGGAACCTATAGCTATATTAGACAGGCGAGTCTGGAGATTGAGATCCAAAGATATACCTTTTATGAAGGTTCAGTGGCGATACTATTCTGTTAGTGAGGCTACTTGGGAGTTGGAGTCTTAACATGTGGGACAAATATCCCATCCTTTTTAAGGCTTCAGGTACTCCTCTTTTCCTTATGTTCGAGGTCAAACATTTTTTTTTAGTGGTGAATGGTGTACTGAATAATGTCGCCCAAGTTATACCTCCTTTTTAAGGATAAAGCAGTCATTGTCAATAAACAGAACCTAACCAAGGTTAGGGTCGAACCCAGAGGACTTAGGAGAATTCAATTAATGGAATTTGAGTGATTAATCTCTTTATCTCCCCAAAGGGGTTTTTTGCAATAACAAGTAGAAGAGTCGACTTAAATAACATAAGAATTTAACCAATATAGAGAGAAACTAAGATTTATGTTCCCCATGATTCCCTAATTCATTATCACCAGATAACCTAATTCTTTTCTAGTGTATAGCATATAGGATGACAAATTAAGTTCACCAAACCTTTTTGTCAAGGAAAGATGAAAATTTCACTATATGACTTGGCATATCTCCACAATGTGCATTACTAACCTTTACCTATTAGTCCCCGTATAACATCTCTTTGGCCCAGTTTGGTTGATTAGATGACAATACATCAATCAAATCCTGTTAGTCAAACTCTTTTCCTATTCATTACTACCTTGGTCCAGTCTCTTAATGTTGGGTAGCACTAGAAAACATGCAAAACAAAGAGAGTTAATTAATACATGCATGCACACTTTTCAAGAATTATGAATTATCCAGTTTGCCTTGTTAGTTCTTCATGGTTCCCACAATCCTAGTTGTGGATTTATAGCTACTCATGATTTGTATAGATGTAAGACATATAAACTAAAATAACATAATAGAGAACTTACATAGTTGAATTAAGAACAAGTAAATCCAAGCCTCAATGAGAATCACAAGATTATAAGATCAAAATAAAGTACAAGTGTTTCTCAAAACTCTCCAATGTTTTCTCTACTCAATCTCACTATTTTTTCTCTCAAACTATTCAAATCTCTTGAAACTTAATGAAAAGTAAGCTAAAATCCTATTTATAATATATAAAATACAAGTCCTATATAAAATAGGATAATTGGGTTGGCATGTCTCACGAACAGCTTTACGGGTCGTATTGTGTTCCATGGCCCATAATCGGCCTCTCATACATTATTGTTACAAAACTACACTTTGTGATCTATAAAACCTTTATATCGTCTGTAAAGTTTTCTATGACTCGTATGGGGTTTCATCTGATGAATATTCAGAAAGTCCTTCTTTGATCCTCAGACCCCGAAATATGATCTACGACTTATAAATTAATCCACAACCTATCTCATATTAATAAAAAAAACTTCAAAAAATCAAACCCTCATTAGAATTGTCCATGAAACCTCCTTCAAGGCCCGTAGAATGCACTACGGCCTGTAAAAGGTCTCATACTTCACCAAAAATAGCAACTTCTGCATTTTTTTCCCCAAGTCAAGGCCAACATTTGAATCCTGCAAACAAAACATAAAAATAGATAAAATCAACTAACATCGCATTCAGAATTCATAAAATTTGAAATATTAAGCATCAAAAGTATTGTATTTTGACAATATGTCAACACCCTCAACTTAAAATTGTTGTTTGCGCTCAAGCGACAGACTCTATCTATATAAGTAATACAGTAATACACAGACCTCAACCTAATGACATATATCACTTCAAACTTAAGCACAGATAGCCACACTACTTTTCTAAATAGAATCAGATCACTATCCAGCAAACCAAAACAGATTAATGCATGTGACAACTCAACTATAACAAGTGAGGTATTATCAATAATCCACAATTACTAAAAATTCTATTGCTAATAGTGAAATGCAAATGCCCTCATAAAAAGAAGTCCAATATCTCACTCTCAATGGTATTTTTATGTATACTCTTAGGACTATGCAAAACCACTCACCTTAACAAAACCATATTCATGTATCACGTCTAATACTATAGACTTTCCCCTATACTCATGACTAAGATCTTCAACCACTCGAACTAGGATCACTTTAGGACTTTATAGGTTTGTAACATAGGTGTAAGGGACTTTGGTATGATATTTTGAAAATATAGTAACTAAAGGCTCTCCTTGAGACTGAGTTTTCTACACTTTTTCCCTACCAACATTGTTGTTTTTATTCCAATGTCCTTTTTCTCTTATTTAAAACTTTTCTCGGATCTTTCTTTTCATTTTTTAGCTTTTTACCTTGCTTTTTACATTTTAATATTTTTTCTTTTTTAGCTCACAACTAAGGCATCACTTATTTTTCTTGCACCCAATACATGATTTTTCTATTTTTCTTTTTATCACTAACTTTCTCCCTCATTTGTGTTTCACACGTACATGATCCACCCTTAACTTAGATTTTTTAGCTGAGTTGAGGAGCACATTATCCATCCTTAGAACTAGAGCCACTTTTAGTAGCTACTCTTAACTTAGGCTTTTCGCTCAGTCAAGGTTCATAATCTTCAAGGAAGGACAAGGGAAATTTCAAGATTTTATGACTAACAAGACTAGGTTACCTAGGTGTTTCTAAAGAATAGGTACATGTAAGGCTCAGCACATTAGGATCAAGGGATATTCTATAATTTGGTTGGTCATTTAGGCTATGTGGACTTTTAAGAATAATTGCCTAAGATCCTTTCCAAATACAATTAATCTACAGTATAACTTAGAGTAACAAGACATGTTCTGAGTTAGCACACAACACATGAATTTAGCAAGTTAGGCTCACCCTGGCATGGCACTGATTACATTACCAATAAAAGGCTCTCAAATCATGTTTGTTATGTCAATTTATCCTCACTCATCAGGACAAGTATTGTCAACACACCTAAACATGCATAGTTGCTATCTATACTAACTAATCAAAATTTAATGGGTATAATTTTTTCACAAAAAACACAAAAACATGTATATGCTATAGATATCAGTACTATATGCTACAAATACTACCTAAATATCCTAAAATGCCAGTTCAACAAAAAGTAAATATCCATGGGGAAACAGAACACAAGCAAGAAAACTCTAGGATAAAAAACTGGGATAGTCATAGACCTAAGCTACCCAAACTTTACTAAGGTTCATAACTATCCACACCCCATCAAAAAAGAGGTGCATTGTATCCAATGCACACAATCCAAGAAAAATAAAGTATAGGAGTCAAAAATCATACTTGGGCACCTAAGTACTAATGTGTGGCTGAGTATAGCCACCCTCTACATGCTTGGTGGCCTCCTCAATAGTATCACTCTATCTGAAGGGGAAAATACCCCTCCCCCTTTCAAGCTCTTAAGCCTATCGTCTCTCCTCCTGTCAAGATAAGTTCGAGCTCCTTCTGCTGAGTCAACATAATATGTGAGTGTACAACATCTTTATTATTGTCTACGTGAGATATCTTCTCATAGGAAGGTTAGATATGCTTGTTAGAAGCAAATAGATCTACCATAGGCACTAGGAGTGTGGTCTCTGGTAGTGTCACCAGTGCTGCTAGTGCTGCTGTCATATCAACCAAAAAATGCTAGATGGTCATTAACTCTGTTGTCCAGTTCGTCCTCAAGCTTTGCTTTACCCTTGTATCGAAGGCATTAATACGAGCATCCATGACAAAAAGACGATCTTGAATAGTGGCAACCATGTATGCCTTCATACGGCCCTCTGAATCAGAAATTGCCTAGCAGACCCATGGTATAATCAGCTGAACTAGCTAAGTCAACTATGACTCTATAGGTTATACTATCTGTGCCATGGCTGGTAGATAAATAGGATATGTGACCCATGCTAGCGGGTATAGACTGTGATAAATTAGCCTTTGGTGCATGAGTAGAAGTAGTAGGCCCCCTCTCCATATCCTCAGTAGTAGTAGCAGTGGTAGTCATGAGTGGAACCCCAATCGGTTGCATTAGGGCGAACATCTTTGGCATAAAGGTAGGCTGGTGCGATACTCACTAGAGTGCCATTAGGTTCTTCACAACCTTGATCAGGCTAGAATCCAAAGTATACTAGACCTACATTAGTGTGTCCAACTAGTGTACACTCTCCACCCTCAACTCTAAATAGAGTCTGTAAATCAAGGATAGAAAATGGATAGAGTTGGACCTCTTCAGGGAAACCTAGTGGATCTATTTAGAGATGAGGCGAGGCTAATCTATTAGTAGCTAGCTAAGATGTTGGCAACTAGCACTGTATGTCCAACATCAAGGTTTTATTTACGAGTGTTGGCCGGATTCATGATCTAACAACCGTGGACCAAAATTTAGCAGGGATACTGAGCAAAGCCTTGACAATAGGCTTTGAGTGATTGGTGACCCATGTAGGTTTTGGACCCTACTCAGCAATCAAACCAACCACCTAGCTTATCAAGCTGGCTTTGCACTCTTGATCTCTCATCATCATCAAGTCCATCATCTACCCCACTTTGTAATCAAACTCACCTATGGATCTAGGGGCACAAAACTCTATCCTAAATAACATGGGGTAGACATTAGTCTTAGAGATGTTCACCTACCGACTCCTCACTCTGGTCTCAGTCAATCTAGGCAAGCCGCGGGGCTTTTTCCCCTTTACAAGAGCACTATGAATCATACATATATAAGATATGTAGAACTCTCTCACCATGGTCGAGGATTAGCAAATTGGCCACTAAAGCCTGAATCTAGTCATAGTGTCCTGGAGACCTAGGACACTGTCGACTCTGCTTGGGATGACTTAGGGCTCCTCATAAATGAAGCAGGATGGCTTGCCCCACTCTGTAGACTGGGAGTCCTCAATATAGATGTACCTTATACATACGACACACCATTGACTAGTAAGTGCATCTGGTGGAGATAGTGATGCCCTCGGTACAGCAAAAGAATCTATCTTTGACCTATCGACAGAGATTGAGTCTGAGCTTGACTCTTTCCTAGATGAAGTTATTTGAATAGAGCAACTCTTGTCATGGTCTCCCCTATCATACTGGGTAGTAAAAACTACAAGAGCCTGTGTTTGCCTAGCTCTACCAGTAGCCCTCGTCTGTGACCTATTAGCCTCTGGGTCTGGTTAGATGCAAAGCTCCTCTACCGATCCACTCAGGGTAGGGGTCTGCTCATCTACCGAGGACTCATCTCTGAGCCTTCTCTATATGGCCCTAATCTTGCCATGTTTTACTTTCGAGGCCATAGTACCTAAAATATAAACATTTATGCACCAGGGTCATCCCCACAAATCAAATACTGAAATGCAAAATAAACTTAGACTTAGTTGTACAATGGTCTACAAAGGCATATTCCCAGGACATAGTGGAAACTATGAGCTGTAGAGGCCTTGTAAAATAGTGGTCACAAAAGTTTTTTGTACTAGAAATGTATATGAGACCAGTTATAACTTGTAGAATGTTTTATGAGTCATAGACTGAGTCGTAGAGGATTTTAGTGTCTCAATTTATTTCAGGCAACATTTTGTGAGACCTTTCCATAAGTCGTAAAGTATTCTATGACTCGTAAAAGGTCTCGTCTGATAGGTACTCAGAAATTCAAGATTTTGGAGTCTTGTATGAGGGGCAATTATGACTTATAGGGTTCCATGAGTTATAAAAGCCACTTGTAAACCCAAAAACTCAATCAACTTAGTTTCTAAGTCAATCAAAATTGACCTCGTACGACTTCTTTCAACCTATTCTACCAGAATCGGAGTAATACACACATAGCCACATGATTTTCAACATAACAAGCTACACCCCATCCTGATAATTAACCTATATACCCCATCAAAAATAATTGACCATGCTTCCCTAACCCTTTCAATCCTATGTGAATGAATTCACATCAAGACACATACACCCATGTCATCAAACGCCAAATATCGTACATACAATTAATTTAATAACATAGTGAGTGATTGCATGGTCACCATAGATATATAAATAAAACATGGCCAAAGGCAACTGTACAAATTAAGGTTCTACACGTATTCAAACATGGGCAACAAAAATTCAATGATCAACATGTAAATTTTCACACATTGGTTTTTGTCCATCATAATCATTCCCGACATAATTTTCAATTTTACCATACAAATATAGGCAAATTAATGGCATTGGATTAACTAAAAACTTATCAGATTGTGTGGTTAGATTGTAGAAGATGAAGGAGGTGATGAGGCACTAACAACCCTAGGTCGCCAAAAAATCTTGCCAGAAAATGGAGGGGTAGTTGTCGTTAGTGGTCGGACATTTTAGGGTAGGGTATGACTAGGCACAATTCATAAATTATGGCTCAAATGGGGCCAAAATATTTTAGCCCCAATACTTATACTTTGACAAGGTTAATTAAAAACTGATAGGCTTGGACTCTACAAAGCCGAGATTATGGGTCGTAGAGTATTTTATGGCTCGTGAATTGTGATTTCATAAAACATCCAAACTCTAGTTTTTTGGATTGGGTTTCATAGAGTAGTCTACTAGCCATAAAATGAAGTACGAATCACTGAGTTGGTCATAGAGACCCCAACACTTAGTCAAAAATTCAGAAAACTTAACTAGGTCCCACAAGCCTTATTCAAGACCCATAGTTTCATATATGGATCATAAATTTGGCTTGTAGACTGTGGTGCACAATGTTTTACTTACTGAAAATGTCTACAAGATTGTATACGAGTCGTGCAGTGATTTTTGCCCCATATAACCAGTCGTAGAGGCACTTCCTAATGCTCTTCTCTGCCAAAAATGGCTGACTTAAACATGTACCTGCACATTCTTCACAGAGCACGCTGTTACCTTATATGCAACTGGTCCAATGTCCAAATGTTTAGCCAAAATACAAGAAAATAAACTATCTATAAGTCCAAAAACTAAAAATAAAGCTACAACTATAACTATTACGTCAATAATCTTGGGTTGGCTTCTATGTAGCACCTGATTTATTATTGTGGCACAACTTGGACAACATGGTTAATCAGTGTTCACCAATTTCCCAAACTTCATTCTTGAAGTCATCTAGCCTCTTCATAGACTGACAGATATTGAAGAGAACTGCTTCGTCGTTAAATCTAAACTTGAGCTGACCAGTTTTCATGTCAACTAGTGCTTGACCAGTAGTAGGAATGGTCTTCCCAAGATAATTGTTACATCATAGTTGACTTTACAGTCTAGGATCACAAAGTCTATAGGAAATATGAACTTTTTAACTTTCACAAGCACATCATATAGTATTCCTACAGGCTTTTTCACTATGTGGTCACCCATTAACAATTGCATGCTCGTCGGAGTAGGGGCTCCCAATCCTAGCTTCTTGAAGACTGCAAAGGGAATCACATTAATGTTGCCACCTAGATCATATAAATCCCTTGCAAACTCCATATCTCCAATGGTACAGGATATAGTAAAAGTGCCACGATCTTCTCACTTTTAGACCAAGGACCTCTTAGCAATCGCACTGCAATGTTCAAGCTCTTTGGAGAGCTCCTGACTCATTGTGTACGTCTTTGTAACCAAGTCCTTCGTGTACTTTGCCTACTATGGTATCTTCTCTAATGCCTCTCTATGAGGGATGTTGATAAAGAGTTGTTTCAACATGGACAGAAAGTGCTTGAACTTGTATTCCTCCTCCCTCTTTTGTATTCTCTGAGGGGAGGGAGGAGGAGTCCTAGGAATTTTCTTTAACTTTTGTAGTGCATCAGCAGCTTCACTCACCCCATCCTTGCCATGATAATCTCTAATATCCATATCCTTGGCCACAACCGTCTTCTCACAAACATCATCCTCATCAACTGGCATATGAGGATCAATAGTCCTTTTGCCACCATGAGTAGTAACGGCCATACACTATCCTTTATTTTAGGATTATGAACTATGTTTCTAGGCAATGTACCCCTCTGCTAATTCAATTTAGTCAACACTTTGACTAAACTATTGCCTAAGCTATTTGATGGCAATAGATTATGACTCGATTTTTTGATTGATATTGTAGATCTCAAATTTTATCCACCTTAGAATCTCATCCTATATCTAAGTTTTCTTCAATAGATTATCAAACATCTCCTCAACGCTTCAGCTACTTGCACCTTTGTCGCAGTTATGTGGTAGCAGGTATTGACCATTTCTGTAACCATCTCTGTGGCCCCATGCAGCATCTCTGTCTTGGCCCAATTCCTGTCATAATATCCTCTATGCTTATCTGTAAAAACTCCATCATGATTGAAGTTTTGACTTGGTTTCCTTAACCTTGGTACTAATAATCTTGATTGGACCCTTGGGCGTTGGTCTAAAAATCCCCCATCTAATTAGCAATAAAACAAGTGTCCTCCTCATAGTAGGTATCATCATACATGGGTGCACGTAGAGGTTGATGAACCACTACATTAACTCACTCCTGATTCTGCTTTATCATCACCTCTATGCCTATATGGATTCAAGAAAGCTCTTACATAATCTCTTTATTTATCTTATCTTGCTCCAAACCAACACTGACAGCATATAAACTTTTAGTAGATACTTTATCTCTTTGCTCCCATTCACGATTGGTCTTCACTACTCTCTCCATTCTTTGGGCGGTCCTTGTAAATGGCTTATCTAAGAATATGCCCCCCATAATGATATTAGCATAAGCTTGACTATTTCATCAGGGCACGGTAGAAAATCTCCATCAAGGCATCATCAACAATTTTGTGGTCTTGTACACTCTTCAAGAATCTAGTAAATCTCTCCCAATTGTACTGATCGAATCACTAAGAAGTTACTCAAAGTTCTTGATCTAATCTTTCAACTTGAGCTTCTTCAATCTAGTGATTGAAATCTGTGAGAGCTTAGATAGCCATAGTGTTGCATTACCTATAAGATACAATAGGGAGACACAAAATCCCACAACATCCATAAAAGGATTAAGTGTTCCTATCACACTATTGTAGACAAATGCAACATTGTTCAGATGGCTATGAGGATTTTCCGATAGAAAGCCCACAAATAACCCACGATTCTGCAGTATCTAAAGCAACCCATTTGAAATTACGAACTTTATGTTAGCCAATAATGGTGGAACACAATAGCTCTAGTCAACTCTATAGCCATAGGATTTAGCCTGTATTGATTCCACTAATAAGTATTGGCATTGAGATCATGTGGCTGTGGAATAATATCCTTGAAGGGAAGTAGGTTCTCAGGGTCGACATTCTTATTCTCATTCTTGTTTAGAGCTGCATTAGATACATTATTGGTGTTATCTTGGGCTATTCTTCTCAATGTTCTATGGACTTCTGGATCACACAAAGTCAAGGGTCTATCTCGACTTCGTGTGTTGGGCATACACTACACTTATACACTGGAAAAGAACAAAAGTAAGAAAAAAAATGTAAAATGTGGGAAAGGGGGATTAATACCCAAATTACTTAACCAAGTCAAGCCATATTCTTGGTAATGGCGCCAAAATCTTGATGTGGCCCATGTTATACCTCTTTTTTAAGGATAAAGCGGTCATTGTTAAGAAATAGAACCTAACCAAGGTTAGGGTCCTCACAGGGAATATGTAGACTTAAGAGAATTCAATTAATGAAATTTGATTGATTAACCTACTTATCTCCCCAAAGAGAGGGTTTTGCATTAACAAGTTGAAGAGAAAACCTAACTAACAAGAGTTTAACGAATATGGAGAGAAACTAGGGTTTTGTGTTCCCTATGATTCCCTAACTTAGTATCACCAGATAACCTAATTCTTTTATAGTGCATAGTATGCAGGACAGTAAGTTAGGTTCACCAAATCCTTTAGTCTAGTCGAGAGGAAAATTTCACTATATGACTTGGCCCATCTCTGCAGTGTGTATTACTAACCCTTACCTATATGTCCCAGTACAACCTCCCCTTGGCCCAGTTTGGTTGATTAGACAAGAACACATCAATGAATCTTATTAATTAATATCTTTTCTTATTCACTACTACCTTGGTCAAGTCAGTAACACTAGGCAAGTTCTAATGTTGGGCACTACTAGAAAGCATGCAAAATGAAGGGAGTTAATTAATACATGCATGCACAGTTTCCAAGAATTATGAATTATCTGGTTTCACCTTGTTAGTTTTTCATAGTTCCACAAACCTAGTTTTGGATTTAGCTACTTATGATTTGTATAGATGCAAGACTTATGAAATAGATAACATAATGGAGCACTTAAGCAATTGAATTAAGAACAAGTAAATCCAATTTTCAACGAGAATCACAAGATTATAAGATCAAATCAAAGTACAAATGTTTCTCAAAACAATTCAATGTTTTCTCCACTCAATCTCACTACTTTTTCTCTCAAACTGTTTAACTATTTGGAAGCTTAATGAATAATAACCTCAAAACCTATTTATAATATTTAAAATACAAGTCCTAAATAAAATAGGATAACTAGGTTGGCACGCCTCAGGAACAGCTTTACGGGTCATATTGTGTTCCACAACCCATAATCAGGCTCTCTCACATTGTTGCTGCAAAATTAGACTTGTAATCTATGACACCCCTCTAAGACTGATAAAGTGTTCTATGGCCTGTAGGGGGTATCGTGTAATGAATATTCAGAAAGTCCTCTTATCCTCGGGGCACGAAATATTATCTATGACTCATAAAGCAATGCATGACCCATCTGCATATTCATAGAACAAACTTTAAAAAAATCAATCCCTCACTAGAATTGTCTGCAAAATCTCCTTCACGACTTGTAGAATGCACTATAGCCCGTAAAGAGTCTCGTACTTTACCAAAAATAGCAACTTCTACATTTTCTTCTCAAAGTCAAGGCAAACCTTGGAATCCTGCAAGTAAAATAATAAAATAGATAAAACCAACTAACATCATATAAAGAAAAATTCTAAGTTTTAAGCATCAAAAGTGTTGTATTTTGATAGCACATCAATGACTTCTTGGTCATTTTTGTCATTATCAGTGTACTTTATAATTTTTCCCTTTTGGTAAGTTTCTTTAGGCTCATTTCGAACTATTTGAATGGTTTGAATTGGAATTTTCAGTTCTAAACGTTGAAAAATATTAATTTTTACATTTTTGGAGTCTTAAGTATTGAAAAAAGTGAGTTTTCGTGTCATTCTGGGTTTTGGAGGTCATATCATGGATTCATCAATTCCATTAGATCAGAAATATTGCAAATGAATTATAGGAAGTTGAAAAATTAAAATTGGAGTTAAAATGAGATTTTTAGGCCAAAAGTTATGATTTTAGTCATTTTTGGAATCAAAGAAAACTTTGGTCAACATTCGAAGATCGAAAGCTCATATCAAAATTCTGGTAGTTTTAGTAGTTTTGGATGATGAAACTAACACTAGATATGGTCTCAAAACAATTTTTAGAGTTGCCGATAGAGGTTTTGGTATTTTGAGTTTTAAACTAATTTTATTGGTTTGCATGGGTAATTATGGCGAGGAGGCCACGGAATTGATTTCTGATGATTTTGTTGAGTGTATATTGTTGTTTAAGGTATGATACATCTTTAGTTTGTGAAATTCTAAGTCCGAATGAGTTTTGCGGGTATATTTCGAGTAGGGAAATTTGACATAGCATTACTGGTTTGCTAATATCTAGTGCAGGCAGCCTTCTTGTTCGTGATTGCTGAGAAGCATATGCGTTCATGGAGGTCTGGGTCTGCTGAGCGCTACGTTCATGGATCGAGTAATGTATTAACGGAGTTGCGGCATGATGAGACTCTACGTTTGCAGGATGGGCTCCACGATTTTGGAGTAGTTTGCATGATACCTGGACAGTTTTAAACTCATAAAACACTAGTTTTAATCCATTTCAAACTTATAAGTTTTTTGGGGCAATTCTGAAGAAAGATTTTCAAAGCTTTTTGTTGGGTAAGTATTTCTAATGCTAAACTAATCATTTTTTTATGAGTTTTATCTTGATTTACTCTTTGATTTCATGAAACTAAATACCAAAAATTGGGAATTTTTAGACTATGATTTTCAAACTTTAACTATTAATTTCTCATTCAATTTAAACTTGATTTTAATGGGATTTTCGCTCATGAACACTATATCTCGAGTAGAACTTGATTTCAAAATCAATTTCTAGATTGAACTTTCAAATTTTAGCCCTAATTTTGATAATTTTGCCCCTAAGCTTAAATTATGCTGATATGGTATCAAAATGCTTCTGTTGATGAGTTGTATATATTTTTTTATAGTGGTTGATCAAATTGGGGAATTTATTTGAGGACTTGAGTTTATTAAAATCTTGTACATGTGTAATTTCAAAATCGAGGTAGGTTCATCTAACCTTTTGGGTATGGATTCGAGTTATTGATCTTATTCATGTGATAATTGTGAGATGTAGATGGATAAAAGTGTAAAAGTAATTTTAGTTGAGCAGAACTATGGTATAATTCTGATCCTATTGATAATCTGAGATGTATTATGGTGAAATGACAAGGACTTGAGATACAACGTGACTAAATGAGACTTGTGAGACCAATTAGGATGAGTAAGATCCAGCGTTATTAATATACTTGTATTGTTGGGATGATTTAGGTTTAGTATCCTTGTTATATTTGTATATTGGGATGAGTTAGGTCTGGTATACAAAATAATAAAATACCTAGTGAAATCCTACAAGTAGGGTCCGGGGAGGGTAGAATGTACAAAGACCTTACCACTACCTCATGAGATAGAGAGGTTATTTCCTAGGAACTCTCATCTCAAAAATTCATAAGCAGAATAAACTAGATATGGAAGGTCCAGTATCATTGTTATATTTGTGTATTTAGGATGAGTTAGGTCTGGTATCATTGTTATATTCATATATTTGGGACCAGTTAGGTCTGGTATCATTGTCATACTTGCATATTTAGACGAGTTAGGTCAAGTAATATTGATATTCTTGCATACTTGGGATGAGTAAGGTCTGATATTATTGACACTCTTCATTGTTGATATAATTATGATAATCTAAAATATGATGATAGTTTGGGCATTAGTTATGGCACTTGATATTACTCCTTGAGTATGTATAGTTATTATGAGTTTCATACATTGATATATTTGTGGTAATATTATTCTACATGTTTATATATGCATATCTGAGTTGAACTATTGATTCACATCTATTGTGTGCGGCTGGTAATATCCCTTGACCTGAGTAGGAGGCAACGACATTATGATTCACTTTGGTACCACCCCCTTGATCAAGCAGGAGGTAAAGGTGAGATTCATATTTCATATACCTTGACCAAAGCTTAGTGGCAAAATACTTGGCATCATATTATTTCTTGACCACGGGCAGGTGGCAAGGTTGTGGCATTCTGATATTACTTGACCACAGGCAGGTGGCAAGGCTGTGATATCTTTGACCTTTGATTTGATGAGTTACGTATTATAGTTCACATTATGGTATATGTTATCACAGATTCTTAAGGATAGTTTAGCTCATTATTATATATATTTTATCTTGTGCTAACCTTTTTGGATGCAGGGATAGGGTTCTTCATTATTACATACTTGTTTCGATTTCTCTTGCCCAGTCAGTTGAACCTACTAGGTACATTTTCGTATACTCATCCTTACTTTGTTTCATCCCTACAGATCAAGTACAGATACCTGCACTGAGTAGTGGATTCACTCTTTTAGACTTTTCTACATCTGTCCTGATCTTATCGGTAAGCCTCATATTTCGAGTTGTCGTGGATCCTTGGGATTGTCTTTACTTTCTTTTCAAACTTGTATCAGATTTTATGAGACAGCATTGTAGTTCCTATTGAGACAATTGCATTTATCCTTTAGTACTATTTTAGATTCTCTTGTAGTCATGACTTTAGATTTTAGGTGATTTTTTATGTTATCTTTGAAATGGTTTTCGCTTTATATCCTTTTCTTTAGTTGCGGTCCGTTTTGAGCCGTGATATTAGACAAAGCTGCCACTTTTGAATTTCTATTATGTTATCATTTTCCTATTCATTACCTCCCTCTCAAGCAAACAATGAATATGGGCAGATTCATAATGCTTGAACTTATCAACAAAGTATTTTAGATGAAGAACATCACAATGCATGCAACATAAATCCGAATAAAATCCTAAGTTTTGCCTACTTTGCTAAAACGTCATGGTTTCCACAACCCTAGTTATAGGCTTAATTAATTGAACTTGCAAGAATTGAAACAAAAATCATATTGGTATTCATGTTTAAAACATTTAGAAGTAAAACAAATAAATTCTTGAATCATACAAACAAATGAGATTCAAGAACGAAATTTATCCTTCAAACAATCACCAAACTCTCAAATACAAGTAGTAGCCCTTTGCAATCTGTCCAACACATTTTGAGAGTGAAATTTACTGGAAAAAGTAATATTTTGAGCATGTAGTTGTTGCTCCAAAACATGGTCTACACTTTGTATTAAAATCAGAATAAAACAAGCCTTATATAGCACTTAAAATCTAAGGCTAAAACTAGTAAAAAATGTTATCCTAAACGCTAAGAATTGGAACTTTTCTGAATGAAGTACTCTTTCATGATAATAACCAAGATCTGTTGTCATTTTCCCATTCCTTCAAACATCTCATGGTGTCATCCTTGGCCTCGATTTTGTTTGCGTCAACCTTCTCTTCATGAGTCGTGGAAGGCATCCGTGATCATTGACTTTGAGATTGGAAATTGTTCAAAGCCTTGGTCCCATTCACGAGAACTTTCACAACTCATGGAGTGCATCCTGAGTCCTACAAGGGTTCGTGGTAAGGTTTTTGGCCATAAACCTAGAAACCTCCACCTGGTTGAAATAGTCCATGACCCATTAAGCACACCACAAGTCGTGAACCCCCTCGTGTTGTGCTTATTTGCGATATTTTTTCTGTATTTTCTCGAATGCTCGTTGAACATTTTGGCTACTACTTCACCATGCCTTTCCATCTTCATATTGGTGTCATAGCTGATCATAGACAGCAACAAATTACCAATATAACATCTTCACTTCACTTCTTCCTAAAGTGTCTCAATTGTTTTCCGAGATGGTTTAACATTTAAGCATTTTTGCTTTATTGCTATTTTATTGTTGTTTACTAGCCTTACACTTCTACCAAATAGTCATTATGGTGTGTCCAGGATCATCCACAAGCGACTCCTTTTTAGTTCAAGTTAATTTTCACCTCAATTTTGGCCAAAGTCCTTCAATCCAATGAAATCTTTACTTTTCTACAAAATCAACATAAAATGCATATCAAACTAATAAATGCACTTAAGAACTCATAATAATCCTATGTTTAAGTGTCATAAAAGTCATATTTTAACAACTTATCAAAACCCTCAACTTAGAATCATGTCTTTTCTTCAAGCGATGACTACAAAACAAAACTCACTAACGTGCAAATACAAGTATTTTAGAGAAAGTATATAGCTACCCCTCAATCATCAAACTCATTCCAAAAAGTAAATTTGCAATGTACGTATACCCCAAATAACATACAAAGATCAAGTTAAGAAATATATTATACAAAGTTGACAAAGTAAACCAAAAAAAGACATCTCTGTTAGTTTAGCAACCAAATAGTGCAAGGATAGTGCTCTCACTACAATAAAGTGTCACACATAATATATATATGAAAAACAAAGACTGGAATATCGAAACTACACTTACAAAGGATATTCGATCAATTACACAGGTAACAACCATAGTATTGCCCTTATTTTCACTACTTTGACTCTCAAATGACCTTTTAGGACCACCTTAGGACTTGGAAGCTTGTAACATTAGCTCGAGGATTCATTTCAAGGATTCTGAACAGTGTCACTGGGTTGAGTACCACTTTTCCTCTGATTTACTACTACTGAAAGTTGGCCCATTTGCTGATCCAAGTGTTTGATGGAGGTTGAGTGTGACTCAAACACTTTATTCATTCTTAATGTATCACTCCTTATCTCTTTGATGCCAACTTCAGTCGAATCTACCTTTTGGAGCACCTTCATCACCATCTCCTCCAACCTTAAGTTACTTGACCCTATTTCGGACCTATCTCTATTTTTGGGATATACATAAGCACTGTTTTGATAAGTTTTTATAATTGGCTCTTTGTTACCAGTTCCCTTGATTACTATTTTCTCCTCTATCATAGTACCCGTCCTGTTGATAGTTCAACCTTTGTTTCCAAAGTTGTAAGTCTTAACCCCTCCTAATTGTTTAAGAAGTTGGCATCTTCATGAAATTCAAAGGCATGATCATAATAAAGATTGAAATTATCTACAGGCTTTACCTTTTCAAGCCCTCCTTCAACAATCATTTGGTCAGCAAGTCCATATGGGTCTTGATGTGAGCCATGTCCTAGTCTCACTCTTTTTCTCTTATCTTCTATCTATTGACATCTCAAACATAAATGCAGTGCTATCTAAATCTCCTGTATACCATGCCCTATTATTCTTTGAGGCTTGATCTAGAATTTTTATGGCATCTTGGAACATCCATGTGATGAATGGCCCTCTAGAGGCTATATCAACCACTAGTTTAGTAACAAAATCACAACATTTATAAAGTACCTCTTTTCAAATGTTCTTCTATGAGATTATGATTTAAATACTGTATCATTTTCTATCTAAATCTCTCCCAAGTCTCATGAAAGGCCACTAACGATTTTTACTAATAGTCATTTATTTCATCCTTGAGTTGCAGCTTATGAGATGGTGGAAAGAACCTTTCTGAAAAGGTTTTTTTTAACTCCCCCCAAAAGGTGATAGAATTGTGTGACTACTCATTGAGCCACTTCATTGCCTCCCCATATATAGACAATGGAAATAGATGTTGGTGGATGACTGATTAACTCATCCCAGGAATCTCCGATGATTTGCATGTGCCAATGAAATTAATCAAGTACTGGTTTTTCATCCTCACTAGCAACTCTATTGTATAAGCCCTTTGATCATAAACATCACCCTGTGAGGAAGTGAAGGAAGCACCATACCACCAGTAACACTCGCCACTATTTAAGTCAGTATCATCATCATCATATGCTAAATGTATAAGCCTCTAATCTTGGACTTGTAGTGCTGGCTGATGTGGTGGTAGAGGTATGACTCCCTCATTTAATACATTTTTGTCATCATTATCCCGGGATGGATTATCACCTAGCTCTCTTACTCTTTATGTGTCACGATCTTATGCATTTATCCTCCTAATAGATCTTTGCAACTCAGGGTCATAGGGAATCAATGATACACCCTTACTTCGGGTGTCTGACATACAAAACCTATTCTCTACACAGAAATAAACAAAAACAAGAAGTAAAATCAAGAAATACTACTACAATTGAGAATAAAAAATAAGTAGATTACTTCAAAGCGTACTGCCCATAACGACACCATTTTTGATATAATTCAAGCATGCTCCTTTTATTGAATATGAAAGATCATTAGCAATATATTTGCCCAACTAAGAGTAAGGGTCAATTCCTCAAGGAATAGGTTGAAACAACTCTAATAGTACTCCTATATCAGTTATTTGTTCTGCTTTCGATAAGAAATCAATACAAGAAGGTAAAAATAAAGGGTTTTGAACTATTTAAAATCCTAACTACAATTACGAATGTGAATTCAAACTAGGTCTCACATTGTTTGGTAAAAGACTAGGGTTGCGGTCTGATGACATATAACTTAGTAAGCATTTAGCGTAGGTAATATTGTTGATTGTATTTCATGCAAAATATAGCAAGTTAGGTAACATCTAGTTCACCTCTTTGCCATCATAGAGAATTTCATTCATCTCCTCCTTATGTATGCATTACTAACCCCCGCTTTGGATCTCAAAAAACTATCAGCTCCTGGTCTCAAATGCTTAGACGAAGTTGTCACCTTCAAATTCTATTATTATATCCTTTTCTTAATCACTACCTCCCTCCTGGGCAAGCAATGAGTACATGCAAGTTCTTAATGCATGCACTCATCAAGAAAAACTTTTAGAAGAAGAACATCACAATATATGGAACACTCATCAAGAAAGACTTTTAGACAAAGAACATCACAATACATGGAACACAAGTCCTAATAAAATCCTATGTTTTACCTACTTTGTCAAAAAAATCAAGGTTCTCACAACCCTAATTGTAGGTTTAATTAACTGAACTTGCAAGAATTGAAACAAAAATCATGTTGTAATATATGCTTAAATCGCTTACAAGTAAGAACAAATTAATTCTTTAATTACATGAACAAATCAGAATAAAACATGTAATATATCCTTCGAACAATCACCAAACTTGCAACTAAAGTAGTAGCCCTTTGCAATCTATCCAACACGTTTTGAAGGTGAGATTAACTGGAAAATATAATATTTTGAGTGTGTAGTTGCATCCCCAAAATATGGGCTACAATGTATCTTAAAATCAGGATAAAACAAGCCTTATATAGTACTTCAAAGATAATCCTAAAACTAGTAGGAAAAGTTATCCTAGAAGAACTAGGAATTGGAACTTTTCTAGATGAAGTACTCTTTCACGAGACTGACCCCGACCTGTGGTAAGTTTCATATTCCATCAAACCTATCATTGTGTCATCCTTGGCCTCAAACTTTTTCACATCAACCTCCTCTTCACAGACACCTTCACGACTCATGAAGAGGTCCTCGTGGAAGGCATACTTGATCATTGCCTTTGCGATTTGAAATTGTTCACTGCCTTGATGCCTTTCACTATAACCTTCATGACTTGTAGAGTGCACCATAAGTCATGAAAGGCCTCGTGGTAAGGACCTATATATGAACCTAGAAGCCTCCAACTGGATAGAACAGTCTATCACCCATCAAGCACACCATGGGTCGTGAACCCCCTCGCGGTGTGCTTCTTTCCTCCTTATTGTTCTGAATTATCTCAAATGTTACTGGCATATTTTGGCTACTGCTTCACTATGACTTTTCAACTTCATATTGTTGTCTTCACTAATCATGGATAGAATCAAATTCCCAGCATAACATCTTCACTTCACTTCTCCCTAAAGTGTCTCAATTGTTTAATGAGATGGCTTGACCTTTATGCATTTTAGCTTTGTTGTCGTTTGTTGTTTTTCTTAAGATGGCTTAACCTTTATACATTTTATCTTTGTTCCTATTTGTTGCTATTTTCCATCCTTACATTTCTACCAAATAGTCATTATGGTGTGTCCAAGCTCATTCACAAGTGGTCCTTTTAAGTTTAAGTCAATTTTCACCTCAATTTAGCTAAAAGTCCGTTAATCCAATGAAATCTTCATTTTCCTACAAGATTAACATAAAACACATGTCAAACTAACAAATTCTCTTAACAACTCACAATAATCTTATGTTTTAAGTGTCATGAAGTTGTATTTTATGACTTATCACTGTGAAGATTAATTACCTATGAATGCTAAGAGTCTTGGGTGAGGTACCTTTGAGTTGTCATGTTGTGACTAGGCCATAGGCTTGGCTCATAATAAATTTGGTATTAGAGCATAAGGTTTTGAAATATTTCTCAAATGTCAACATACCATGTCAAGTAAAGTCTTGTTCATTGTTGTGAAGCGCTCCACAACCATGAATGAAAGGCTATGAGGTGTTTAGGAAAACTTTCCTTTCTTCATAATTCATGTAATGCCTTTAGAGTTTTCAATGGATTTCCATTATTCAATAACATTCCCTTTTCTATTTCTAGATTGTGCTACCAAGAAGAGTTCCTACACTAAGGGAGGTGAATGAAAACCAAGCCCCTCCCATACAACAAGAAGAGGGAGTTACACAAGAAGAGTTCCAAGCTTCTTTTATAATGTTAGTCTATGTCCTGGACAACCAAGCTAATTGGGAGGTTACACTACCTCCCCAAGCACCTTTATCGTTGTCAAGGATCCAGGACTTTATGAGAATGAATGCACTGGAGTACCATTGTTCTAAAGTCGATGAAGACCCTATAGAATTCATTGATGAGGCATATAGGATCGTAGTCTTCATGGGGGTGCCATCGTAGGTGAAGGTCAAGTTAGTAGCCTATCAACTTAAAGGTGTGGTGAAGGTTTGGTATGATCAATGGGTCAGTGAAAGAGGTAAAGGAGCGGGATAATTAGAGTAGAAAGGGTTCAAAGATGCATTCTTGGATAGGTTTTTTGCATTAGACCTAAGGGAAGCAAAGGTACAAGAGTTTATTAACTTGTAGCAAATGTCATACAAGTGTGAGGGAATGCTCCCTCAAATTTATAAAGCTCTCTAAATATGCGATGTTCATGGTAGCAAACTAGTTGCCAAAATGAGCAAATTTATCTCTGGGTTGTCGTAACTAGTATCCAAAAAGTGCAAGATCACAATGCTCATGAAAGAGATCGACATTTCCTGCCTAATGACATATGCAGAGCAATTTAAGAAAGAAAAATTGAGGGAGCATGCGAAGGAGTCCAAAAGGGCTCGAAAGGATGGTGGTGGATTATCCCGCCAAAGGAGTGGTGTCCATCATAAGTTCCAAGGTGGCTTAAAGCAAATGAGTGAAGGGTCAACCAATACCTCTCCTCTTCGTTCCAACAAAGGCAAGGGGACCAATCCCAACCCACAAGTTGGGTCATGTGCGCATACTTATCCTAATTGTATCAAGTGTGGAAGGCCCCACAAAGAAGAGTGTTTAGCCAGCTCTAATTCATACTTCAAATGTGGCAATCTTGGTCATCATGCCAAGGACTATAGACGCGGTGGTGATAGGTCTCAAGGAAGGTGGACAATCTTAATATACTCCATGGACTAATAGGTTCTATGCTTTGCATACCTGCTAAGGGATATAAGAGACTTCGAACGTGGTCACCAATATGTTGAAAATTTATGATTTTGACGCATATGCACTATTAGACCCGAGAGCCAATTTGTTCTTTGTAACTCTATTTCTTGCAAATGGATTCCATCCATTCATCAAAGTCCTAAATGGGCCTTTTGAAATTTGTTGTAGGAGAGTCCGTTGTTGCACAAAGAGTCTATAGGAGTTGTCTTATGTCTATCTTGCATAAAGTTGTTCCTTGTGAATTAGTAGAACTTTCTATGGTCGAGTTTGATGTCATATTTGGGATGCATTGGTTTCATGCTTCCTATGCTTCTATAGATTTTCGAACTCATAGGGTTAAATTTTAATTCCCAAATGAGTTTACTGTTGATTGTAAGGGTATTAGTTCTTCATGTAAAGGTCAGTTTGTCTCTTATCTTAATGTAACACCTCTCAAAAAAATATTCTATAGTGTATTTACACGATATGTCAAAATTCGTGCATGATTTCTCAAATCAAACTTCATACTCAGTTTCAGGGGCCAAAATTGTGTACAATAGGTGGTCTTTATTTTTTAGATGACTCATAGAAAAATAATTTTTCAGGTGATTTGAGGCTTAACTAGAGAAGTATAGGACTAATTCGTGTCGCAGACTTGTCGCCCACTAGTGCAAAAATGTCCTAAAGCCATTCTTAGGCCAAAATAGGGGAAAAATAACTTTATATGAAAATAAACTACTCTGTAACAAGTCTGCATCGAGGACTTGTCGTGTTGGAGGTGAAAAAGTTACTTACATTTCTTGTTTTACTTAAGGGCAATTGGATAATAACCCAATGCTTATAAATATAGGAATACCTTACTCTTGAGCCATTTGCATACCCTAGAACACTCAAAACTCCCTCAGAAGTCCTCCTAATTCCTCATAAATTCCCTCATCTAAATTAAAGATATCTCAAGAACTTGCTTGGGATTTCAAGGCCCCAATTCAAGCCCAAGTCTTCCTTAAGCTTTTCTTCAAGAAACTCGAAATTTAACATATGCGGGTTTCATTCATGGTGATTCTTCCATCCATGAAGCCCAATCCTTCCTTTTAGTCAAACTTTATGATTTTAAGATTGAATAATTTATGGTTAATCCTTATTATGCATTATAAACATCATTAGAGTTTTGATCCTTCAAGTATTGCTGGATTAAGCATGAATATCTATTGAAGGCATATTCTATCAGTTGATTTATATATATATATTTAAGCTATGCATGATGTCAACTATGTAAACTATGAAATATTGTGAAATTTTAAGATGGATTTCATGATACCTAAATTGGGACTTTTACTCCAATGTTGGTAGGTTTATTTGGATGACTTTCAAATGAATTAATTTTACTTTTTCCATGACTTATACTCTTAGATTGCATGATTTTAGCATATGTACATATATCCACCATATTTGACTAAATCTACATGACAAGAATTCTTATGTAGACGAAAGACTATTGTATGTTTTGTAGACAAGTATGATATGGTAAATTATGGGCTTATAAGCATGTGTTGAACTCATGAAAAGTTCCTATGATTTGTAAGTAAACTAATGAGACCTTATACTATATTTTGCCCTCTTGTGAATGAATAAAGTCTACTGAAAGGGTCAAGTGAGATAAATGTTTTGCCCTTATGTACAAACTAATGCTCACAAGAAAGGGTCAAGCATATTACAAGATTTACCCTCACATGTAACCCAATGCCCACTATAAGGGGTTAAGTTTATGAAGTGTTTCACCCTCTAGTATAAGGATATTTTCACTTGTAGGGGTCAAGTATATGAATGAGCTACTCATACCATGTTATCATGTTTTTTTTACAAGTCATTCAAGTTATGATTAAACATATGATTATGTCAAGTGTTTCATGGGACTAGACTTAGCACCGAAAGAGATTTAAGGTGGAGGCTCAACCCAGGGGGTTCTTATATAAAGTCTTGGTCTCTTAACTATAGTGCCACCGTAGGTTTATGCTATTTTTGCTAAATATACTTTTACTAGTGGATCTAACTAGGTCAAGTTTGGTATACCTTGGCAAGTAAACCACTCATTTTCTATTGAGGAGGCAAACAACGAGATTCCAAGTAGTAGCTTGCTTGGTCTTATATGTTGGTCAAGGTCTCCTCCCATATATGTATGTTATGTTATACATGTTTGACTATTTTCGTGCATGTTTTAGCTTAAGTATTGATCATACATATCATATTGGTCTTATATTTATTGATTATAATTATGCATCTTGTTAATTATGGATTATGTCATTTTTGCGTTGCACCCCACATACTTAGTGCATTCTAAGTACTTATGCATACTTCTTTTGCCTACATGATCTAACCATGTAGGGACCAGAGCTTCTATTCGTCCTCCTACTCTATATGGCTAAATGGATCTTTTGAAGACTACTATTGGTGAGTCCTCCGCTCTGGGGACAATATCAATTTTATTTTCATGCTTACACTAAGACTTGTCTATTTTGGATATTTATTTTTTAAGTTTGAGCCCAGGAGATATCTTGGCCCCTTTTCCACTTATTCTAGAGGTATCATTAGATATGAATATTTATGTGAGCTTGAATCCTATTATTTTTATGTAGTTATGAAAGACTTTCCTTTAGTCCCCTTATCCCCTTCTATGCTTGTTGTATGTTGAGGATATGATGGAAGTCTTAAGCTCATAAAACATCCCTATAGCGTGAGTAATACTTACCTGCCCTTACACTTGTCCTCTTCCCCATAACATCACCATAGTTTGAGTCCAAAGTTCTACTTCTCTTAGAATTATTTGTTACTTGCTTGTTGTTTAATTATGTTCTACAACCAAGTATGTGCAAACAATATGCTAAGAGACTTGCTTGGACTTCCTTCGGGTTTTCATTTGACGTGTCACATCTAGGCTCTATTGGGTCGTGACAAGAAGCCCCTATCACTTAGTACTACTTTATAATGTTTCAATCATGCTTCCAAACCGTAATGTGTAAATGGATGAAATGTGACTTGTTTGGAGACTTTTGTCTTCCCATTCGCCATGTTACACCTAGGCCCTAGGCTTGGGTTATGACAAGCTTAGTATCAGAGCACTAAGGTTTTAAAATGATCCTTGGAGTCTAACATGCCACATCAAGTAGAGTATTATTCATGGGTGTGAAGCGCACCACATATATGAGTAGGAGGCTATGAGGCATTTTAGGAAATGCCTCACTTTTCATTGTTCATGTCGCATCATAGAATGTGTCCTAAGGTTTCCTAACTTTAATAAATGTCCTTGATGCCTTACAGAAGATGCCTCTAAGAACAACCCCTCAACCATGATAAGCCCATATCGATGAGGACCAAGTTTCTCAAGAGCCCATGGGGGGAGCCAGTTACCCAAGATAAGTTTTGGACTATTTTTTCCATGCTAGCGCAAATTGTCACCAACCAAGTTAGACAGGCCATCCCCCTACCAATGTACCATTCCCAGCTTCTAGGGTGAGAGACTTCACCCAGATGAACCCTCTAAAATTCTATGGTTTCAAAGATGATGAGGGATGCCCAAAAATTCATTAATGAGATCTCTAATGTGCTGAGGTGTTTTTAAAAGAGAAAACTTAGCTAGTTGCCTACCAGTTGAAAGGAGTTTCCCAAGTGTGGTAAACTTAATGGTTGCTGAAGGAGAGACGGATGAGAAAGTTAGAAAGAGTTTAAGTTTACTTTCCTAGATCATTTCTATCCTCTTGAGCTTAAGGGGGCCAAACTGACATAATTTATCAACCTCAAACTTGGTTAATTGAGTGTGAGGGGAATATTCCTTCAAGTTTACAAAGCTTTCAAAGTATGTTCCTATAGTAGTAGCTGACCCACGTTCATGGATACACAAATTTATCTTATGGATTTTTTAATTGGTTATAATAGAGTTTCTTATGGCTATGCTTATTCAAGATATGGACATTTCTAGACTCATGACATATGCTAAACAGATTGAAGTGTAAAGGCTATAAGAGAGGACGATAAAGGATTCTAAAAGAGCATGTTATGATGGTGGGTTAACAAATTCTAGAAGTGCTGGTGGTAAAGGTCATTTCCAACAAGGGCAGGCCCCAAATATGAGGGTTACCAATGATAGACTGTCTCCTCCCAAGGTATATATTAGATGTGGGCCAACTTATTTTAGATATGAAAGGTGTGGAAAGAACCACCTGAGTAGATTTTTAAGGGATGTAAGTGCTTGCATTAGGTGTGGATAGATGGACCATAAAGTTGTTGGTTGCCTTAATGCTCCTCAAAAGGGTTAAGGCCAGGTGGCTTTGGGTGATCAAGGTCATTCAAAAGCTCAACAAGATGGTGCTCCTCAGAGTAACAGATTCTTTGCCTTGCATGCTAGGCAAAAGGTAGAGGATACTCCAAATACGGTGACTGCTACGTTAAAATTCTTTGATTTTGATGCACACGCTTTGCTTGATCTAGGTGCAAAGTTATCTTTTGTAACACCTCTCTTGACTGTAAAGTTTGATTTGAGTCCTGAAATGTATTTGTACTCTCGTGGCTGAGTCTATTATTGGCCAAGAGTCTATTAGAGATGTAATGCTCCAGTCATGCATAAACTCCTTCTATTTGATCTTATAGAGATTGAGATGTTTGATTTTGATATTATTCTTAGAATGAATTTGTTGTATGCTTCATATGCCTCTATAGATTGTAGAACTCAGAAAGTCAAGTTTTAGTTTCCAAATGAGCCTATTCTTAAGTGGGAGAGCATTGAATCCACTTTTAAAGGTCAGTTTGTCTCTTATCTCAATGCTCAGAAAATGATTTCTAGGGGGTGTATCTATCATATAGTAAGGGTTTGGTATGTTGAGTCTAATTCTCTAACTCTTTAGTTATTTCTTGTGATTAATGAGTGTTTGAATGTCAAAAAATTTGTTCAGTATTTCTCCCAAAAGAAAAGTAGACTTTGGCATAGATCTTCATCCAGACACAACCTATTTTAACTCTTCCTTATTGTATGGATACAACTAAATTAATGGAGTTAAAGGATTAGTTGGAAGATTTGTTAAAGAAAGGCTTTATCAGGCCAAGTATATCATCTTGGGGTGCTCTTGGGTTATTTGTGAGGAAGAAGGGTGGATTGATTCATATGTCTAATGACTATCGACAATTGAATAAATTAACAATAAAGAATAAATATCTATTTCCAAGGATTAATGACTTGTTTGACCAATTGAAAGGAGCTACCCATTTCTCAAAGATTGACCTCCATTCTGATTATCATCAGTTGAGGGTAAGGGTGTGTTGATGTATTATTAAAATACAACATTTTTGATACATAAAACTTGGAATTTTGTTTGTTCTCAATGCAATGTTAATGGGTTGTATGTGTTTTTTATTTGCTTTGTAGGATTTCAGGGTTGTAGTTATTTTGGGAAGATTATGCAAAAGGTATTGCTTTTGATGATGTACGAGACTCTTTATGGGCTGTAGAGTATGTTATGGGCCATGAAGTAGTCTCGTGGACATTTCCAGTGAGGAGCTGACTTTCTGAAGTTTGTTCTAGGAATGTACAGACGGGTCATGAACTAATTTATGAGTCATAGATTAAGTCTCGTACTATAAGGACAAGAAAAAGAGGACTTACTAAAGATTCCTCAGACGATACCCCCTACAAGCCGTAAAACACTTTACAGGTTGTAGAGGGGTATCATAGAAAATATTCTAGTTTTGTAATCACACCCAAGTTACACCTCTCTTTTGGAGGAGAAAACTGCCATTGTCAAATATAAAACTTAACAAAGGTTAAGGTCGAATCCCACAAAGAATATAGAGATTTTCCAAATCGTTTCACCAATAAACAAATTCAAGTTTTAACTAACTCAATTCCCCAAAGGGGGTTGCAATGATTGATAAGAAATTAAACTAAATTAACTAAAATGAGAGATAATTAATAGTAGAGAGCAGCTGAGAAATTGTGTTCCTCCGTGATTCACCAATTTAATATCCCCAGATAACTTAATTCTCGACTAGATATAACATATAGGACGGTAATTTAAGATCACCAAGTCTTTTGGTCAAAGGTGAGAGGCGAATTTAACTATGTGACTTGGCCTATCTCTATAGTGTGCAATGCTAACCATTACCTACATTCTCAGTCAACCTCCCCTTGGTCTAGTTCGGTTGATTAGACGAGAACACATCATCGAATCCTATTAACCAAGCTCTCTTCCTATTTATTATCACCTGGATCGGAAAGGTAACACTGGGTGAGTTCTAATGTTGGACACCACTAGAAAACATGCAGTATGAAGAGAATTGATTAATACATGTAAATACTTATTCCAAGAATTATAAATTATCTGGGCCTATTTGATTAGATATTCATAGTTCCCACAACCCCAAGTTATGGGTTTAGCTACTCATGCTATGGGTAGATAAAGAAACTATGAATTGAGAAAACATAATTAATCTCTTACCCAAATA